>LTAE01001310.1:0-53075 GCA_001647135.1 Pontederia paniculata | reverse complement strand
ATTTTAATTTCACGGGCAACGAAAACCGTCTTCACGGTCAGTGTCTCTCAGTTCACGATCATGAGGCCCAGCTTCACAATCATGAACCATAAGTCCTTATTTCCTTCTCTTTTCTTCGTTTCTCTCATGGGCGTGAGGAAGTCTTCATGACCCGTGACCTTAGGTTCACGCCCATGAAACTTCATTATGTTCTTTCAAGGGCGTGAAAGCCATCATCATGGCCTATGTCGCTCGAGTTCACGATTGTGAACCCCAACTTCACGATCGTGACTGAGGCGCTCATGAGCGTGAAATCTCTATTGTTGGAAATTGAAGATGACTTGGCATTATTGATGTTTAAGCGATCCTCCCCAGTGATCCACTTCCAAACCTTCTTTTGTTGATATCCATTTAGCCTATTTTATGTTGTAGTAAGAGGAAGTCATAAGGTCTTTGCAAATTTCTTAAATGACTAGGAGAAATATCTATTAAACAACCGGAATGACATTACTCTTTCTTTCTCATCAACAACCATGGAGCTAAAAAAATCTTTCACTAAAGTAGAGTCAGTTTCCAACTTTTGAAATTTTTTATGAGGCTTTCTTTCTTTTTATGTGTACCTTGAAGTCCTGAAGAAACCCCACAGTTCAAAGTGTTGTCTCGTCAAGGAATATGGTGGGATTGAAAGTGTGATTGCTTAGTTGCTCATTTTGTTGCTCCTGGGCTCTACTGCCAAATATTATCGATTGCGACTTCTAGAGCTACTGTGGAGAGTTGAAATTTGGTGGTGATTGTCTTCCTGGACTGAAAGAGACGAAGCTTCCTCTTTTGAGCTTCCCCTTGGTAGTAGAGAGCTTGATGGTGTATCCTCCTGGTGAGAGCTCGGTGGAGGTGTACACTCAAGAAGAGGTGACATAGAAGGGGAAAGGGATGGGGTATCCTCTCGATGTGGGATGATGTAGGAGGTGCATGACTAGAAGATAGTAGCTCCTCGATATCATGTGGAGATTTGGATAGTGGCTCGGTGGTAGCTGACGATTCAGGTTGGATTTGGATGTAGGGATTTCTATTGGAGTTGAGGGTAAGAGTGTGAGGAGTGACATTGTTCATGGTGTATACTCTATGTCCCTCTCGACAGTCAAGGTTTCGTTGGTGAAGCCATGCTTGCAATTATCTCAATCGATCATGGTTTAATGGTCCGCTTGGTCACTAGCATCTTACATTGGAATTGTGGTGGTTTGGGTTGAGGGGTCTCCTGAGTTTTCTCATTTTTTGTCTTCTCCTTGATTAGGATCACTCCATGAGGTTGTTCGGATGGTGGAAGTTCTTGCTTAGTTTAATCTCCATAGGTTGTCAGACGTCATCCCTTTGAAGCCCTTCTTTGGCTTTAGACTCTAGACCTTCTTGGTTGTCTAACCTCGAGTAGCTACATTCTTGCTACTTCAAGAGATAAATGTTGGTTCTGAGGAGATGGTGTCATGGGTTATGGTTGTAGAGGGGAGGGGAGGACAAATGCTAGGGCATGGCTAGTTGTAGGCAGAAAAATCGAAAGAGAGAGAACCAAAAATAGGTTAGAAAAGATGGATATGGATAGGGGTGTTCACCGGGTCGGATCGACCCGATGAACCTGCGATCCGAACCGACCTAATCTCAATTGTGTCAGATCAGATCGTTGGTCGGGTGAACCCGAACCGACCCGACCATAATCCGATCACCAACAGGTCAGGTACGTATTTCAATTTTTCGAACCCCGATCAACCCGACCCAACCCGATGACCCAAACTTTTATATATTTTTTATTAAATTTAAACCAATATATTCTTAAATAAGAATTTTATATTATTTTAAAATTAAAATATATTACAAATTTATCCTTTATATTCTTTAAATCATTATAAAATATTGAAAAATATGTTTCTTTATTTTTTAAAATATAATTGAGGTTAAGTATTATAAAAATAATTAAAAATATATAAAAAAATTTAATCGGATAAACCGATGATCCGACCCGATCCAACCCGACCCAATGAAGGTCGAGTTAGATCGGATTCGATGACTATTTTATCATCAACCCGACCTAACCCAACCCGAACAAAATCAATCGGGTTGGATCGTATTTGGATTCGGGTCGGGTCAAATCCGACCCATGAACACCCCTAGATATGGATGATTGTCTAGGGTTTTAGGTGGGAACATAATTGCGCTAACAAAATCTTTAAAAGGCATAGGTTCAATTAGGTGTAGCTAGTGGAAATTGTTCGATCGACATCAGGTATTGCGATGCATGCAGTTGAAAACTTGACATGGTCTCAAATTTTGATGGGTGTAGTGTTTAATCCTAAAAGTTACGGAAACAGGTTAGAGTTAATCTGGGTTTCCTCATAGTGATCATCACTATTTAAAGTCCCTAATCAAACATTTCTTCGTCTTCAGTAGCTAAGGGTCAAGCTATGGAGTTTGGAGGTGAAAATTTTTTCTGGGTTTTTGGGTGTGAAATTGTTGTAACCATTGATCTTTTGACCATGAACCCTAAAGAGCTCTCCCTTATCATTTGATAGTTCAACAACATCAAATGGAAAGAATTTTATACACTGTAAAAGGGTCTGACCATTTAGTCCTTAACTTCTCGAAAGAAAATCATAGTCAGGAGTTGAAGAGTAAAACCTTGTCCCCTTCTTTAAACTCCTTTTTTAATCTTGCTGTTGTGCCACCTCTTAGTTTTGTCTTTATAAATACTTGATCTTTCATATGCTTCCTGCCCTAGTTCCTCTAATCCATTGAATTATAATTTCTTGTGCCCTTCAACCTCCCTCAAGTCAAAATTCATATGTTCAATGTCCAAAAGGCCTTGTGCTCAATTTCCACTAGTAGGTGGTGAGCCTTGCCATATACTAGTACCTACGGGGTTGTTCCAAGAGAAGTCTTGAAAGCAATTCAGTATACCCACAAGGCTTCATCAAGTTTGAACTGTAGTTCTTCCTTGACATAGAAACCACATTTTCAAGATTGCTTTAAATTGTCAGTTGTTGACCTCAACCTACCCACAAATTTGTGGGTGGTAAGGATGGAAACCTTGTGATATACCATACTTCTTCACTAGGTTTTTTTATCTATCTTTGTATGATGTGTCTTCCCTATCACTAATTACTACTCTAGACATACCAAATCTAGGGATCTTTTGGTGAAGAATCTTTTTACTAGGTATGCATCATATATAGTTGTAGGTACTTCCTCCACTCATTTAGAGATGTAATCAACCGTCACTATATTGTATTTTTAAGTACTAAAAGTGGGGAAATGTCCCATTTAGTCGACCCCCATACATCAAATAGGTCAACCATAAGTATCTCGGATTGTGACATCTCTTGTTTTCTCGATATGTTTTCCATTCTTTGGCAGCTATCAAGAGATGATACATATCTTCTGATTATGATACTAATGATAGTATTAATTTCTATATGAAAGGTTTGGATGAGCCTTAATCCGAGGGAGGTTTTGATTATAAGAATGAGAATTTTAATTCCCAATTGATTGATTTTGCTCATAGAATATAAGTACATTCATTTGTTCTTTAGGAGCTTCTTACACATTATAGTCAATTGATTTACAAGATGCGGTCATATGATAAGGGAATCCACATTGGTCGCACCAGGAAAGGGCGCTTGTGTTATCTTTAGAAGTACCCAAGCTTGCAGAAGTACTAGGTCCCATACTTCTGTTCTCCTATGCTCCTTGGACAATTCCCTCAACCCTAGCTATGAACTTATCCCAGTTCTTAGTGCCTAGAATGATAGTTGTTTAGGACTTTTTTCTATCAATCGTGTCTCGCATCCAATTATGACGGTTGAGAGTAACTTTCTCAATAAGCTTGTAACCATCTTCAATATTCTTTGCCATAAATCTGCCTCGAGGTATTAAATCCAATGAACTCTTACTTTCAAGGATAAGTCCATTATAAAAAATTTGCACAGCCATTCATTTTTAAAACATGATGAGAACACATTCTAAGCATGTCTTTAAACATTTTCCATGTCTCATAGATAGTCTCATTTTCTCATTGGAAAATGGAGATAATCTGGTTTTCATCCCAATAAGAAGGTTGTAATCAACTCATCCCAATTTCTTATGGTTTCTAGGTCAATTGATCAAAACCATAATATAGGTATGTCCTTGAGAGAGAAAGAAAATAGTCAAAGCCTACTAGCATCATTAGAAACATCGTTGCATTTAAATGTATCACATATTTCAAGGAAAGTAATCAAATGTTGGTTAAGGTCTTCAATTGGTAATACCTCAAACTGGTTATGACCCAAAACAACAACCAAAGTAGGATTTAGTTAGAAATTATTTACATTCACAATAGGGCTAGCTATCCCCGAGTTCAAACCAACACTAGTAGGTGTACAAAACTCTTGTGAAAACATATTCACGTCTAGGTTTTCCATCTTGATATTCTACTGACCTATTCTCGCTTGTCCCTTCAGATGCCACTGATTTCTTCTCCCAATCTTGAATTTTCTTTCAGCTCTGGGTTCAAGTATAAGAATTCTTCTTCTGCTGAACTATTTTGGCTTGTTTCTTCAAATGTCGTTTATTTCTTCTCCTAATCCTGAATTTTCTTTCAGCTTCAAGGTTAAAATCTAAGAATTATTCTTCTACACTACTAGAGCTTTGCATATAATTCAATTCAGGTGCATAAGCAATAAGGTGAAGGCCAGTAAAAACTAAGAAAAAAAGATATAAAGTAAAGAAAATTATTTTAATGTACAAAATGTGAAATTGATTATAAACATATATGTGAATATAGACAATGAAAGTGTTAGGTCTAGCTCAGATTCAAATAGATGTTTAAAGTGTGAAAAATCAACTTCACTGATAATAATGTAATAAACTTGATGATGGAGAGGTGTGAAATCTATTTGTTAAAGAGAACCTAGCTTCACTTTTACAAGATGCGAAAATATATTTTCATAGACAAATTTTTCCAAGTGTGAACTTTGAAGAACTAAAGTCAGTCAAATAAATCTTATTAGAAAATTTTGGGTACACATACAACCTTCTATTAAGTTCGAATCCACGAGGAAATTTAGTTCGTCCACTCAACACACTCTATTCTCAAATAAAAATAAGATGAAAAGATAAGAGATATGGATTTTTAATGCAAGAAAGAAGAATATAATTCAAGTCTGAAATAAATATTTTTAGGTTTTCTTAGTTTAGGAAAAATCGAGAACAAAAAGTTTCCAGAAAGTAAAAAAGAAATAGGAGATAAACACCGAAATATCTGAGATAGCTTTCGAACTCATCCTCCCAATCTAAACCAGTAAAGTCCTATAGGAGAAATAACTAGGACTAAATTAGTGGTGTGACGGCCTACTCTCGCAAATCAAGTCCCCTCAATCCCGCTACTCTCACATGATGAGATCGTGGAACCAAGCAAACCACAAAACATATTCCAGAAGTCACTCAAATCATTCTTAGATTTGAATAACTTCCGCCCTCTGCTCAGAATTTGCTGGCAACAAACTCTCAATTGCTCCCAAGATTAAGATCTAATAGAATGCCACTTTTCAGCCAACTATATTACTAGGTTTTCTCACCTCTTATCTCATCATATACCCCAAACAATATATTTTTTTAGGTGGAATTAGAATAGAAGTTGAAAACCAAAGTTAAAACTCAAATCATTCACAAGAACTGAAATTATATTATAGAAAGTCATGAGCATGTAGGTAACCTAAATCAAATGCATTATAAACATTAAGAAAATCAATAGTTTCGACTGAATGTTTATCTGAACATGATCATCATAAACATTAAGCAAAAAAATATAAATATAAATTTCGAACATAAAAAATTGTTAAGTTTTTGCTACGAAATTTCTTTTAATTTTTTTTCATATTCGAAAAAACATAAGCAATTTATAAGTTTTAAAAAATTCATTAAAAAAGGCTAAAGAAAACCTACTTAATTCATATCATATAATATATATATATATATATATATATATTATTTTTATATTATATATTTACAATGTATATAAATTATACAATTAACAAATAAATTATGTAAATGCATATTACAAAAAAAATTATGTAAGATAAAAATGATAATATCAAAACATAAAACATATTATTCTAGTCAACTAAAATATTAAATATCATTATAAACATAAAATTAATAAAGAAATATAAGAACCAGAACATCATTGATAACATCAATTTGAAAAACCTTCAAAAATACATATTACCAAATGATTGTTTTTTTTAACTTTTTTTCATCTAAAAGAACCATCTAAAATACCGGATGATCCGTTTGCCATTATCTTCATTAATGGAGTTTTTTTGAAGTTAATAAATTACCGGGCGTGGTACAATCACATAGAGCTAACATTCATCAGTCACTCGTTCACTAGAAGCACATGTCTAACTGCTAAAACAATTCTGATGAAGACATGCAAAGAGACCTCTTCCTCAATTAACTATGCATGAATGATGACGCTCAAAGCCGTTGTGGTTTTGGATCGATGGATACAAATTTCCACGAGCAAACTTTGGCGGTCATTCTATATGCAAATCGTACGAAAGGCTTCTTATGTCAATGATGCTACCGAGTCTTCTCAAGTAAATGAATTATAACAACATAAAAATAAAAAAAGGTGAATCGTCGGTTCCGGTCATCATTCTGCCGTTCCTCCTTTTCAATCCACTCGTAAAAAGAAAAATATTTTGCAAAATATGAGAAGCATTTTCCTTTTTTTTTTGGTGAAAAGAATTATCTTTGCATTATTTTCTTTGGTTAGGAGTAACGTGTTTTATTTTTTACTTTCTTCGGCCGGTCCCATTCCTACCGAACAACTGGTTCCATATACGCATGACATTGGCATTGCCCATATTGTGACTACTGATTATTTTCCACTTTAATTTATCTTTTTAAATTATAAAATTATATATTTTATTTTTTGAACAATCATAAATTGTCGTATTCGTTCATTCCAAATCTTAAAAAGAATTTGTAAAGCATCTTTTCGCTAATGTTTAATTTGAAGTTGAATGGGAAAAAAATAAGTCAGTAGTTTGATGATTTATTTAGTTACATGAAAAAGTGTCTCAAGAAGGAAATGATGACTCTCAAATATACGTCTACGAGCAATTTGGTGGTCTTTCTTTTATGTTAATCGTAAGAGTTAGTGCATGATTTTATATTCTTTCCTTTATCATTAAGAACGAATAAGAATATTATGTCATGATTTTATGTTCTTTCCTTTATCATTGAGAACGAATAAAATTTATAAAGGTAACGTGCCCGGCGCTTCATTATTCAACCATTGACTAGAGTCTACGCTTAATTATGCATTGTCTTTTTTTTATCCATAGATGAAAAGAGTAATGCAGAAAAAGTTTAAAGGTTGTAGATGCTCTTTATTTAAGGAGAGAGCACTATGTTACCTACATCTTCAATCGTAGGAGTTAAATCTACGATGGATATTAAATTTTCTCTCTCATACTTTTTTCTCTCTCCTAAATTTATCCATCATAAATTAAGCATCCTACGGTTAAAAATATAGGTAACATAGTGCTCCGTACTTAAGTAGGGAGCACCTTCACTTTTTTTATTATGGGTTAAATGTAGATGTTTCCTATTTAAGTAGGTAGCACTATGTTACCTACATCTTCAATCGTAAGATGCTAAATTTACGATGAATATTAGATTTTCTCTCTCATACTTTTTTTCTCACTTCTAAATATATCCATCATAGATTAAGCATCCTACGGTTAAAAATGTAGATAACATGGTGCTCCCTACTTAAGTAGGAGCACCTCCATTTTTTTCATTATAAAGGATTCAATGCAGGTGCTCCCTATTTAAGTAGGAAGCACTATATTACCTATATCTTCAATCGCAGGATGTTAAATCTACGATGAATATTATATTTTCTTTCTCATACTTTTTTTCTCTCTCCTAAATCTATCCATCATAGATTAAGCATCCTACGGTTAAAAATGTAGGTAGCACAGTGCTCCCTACTTAAGTAGGGAACATTAAGTAGAGAGCAACTCCATTTTTTTCATTATAAAGGGTTCAATGTAGGTGCTCCCTATTTAAGTAGGGAGCATTATATTACATGCATCTTCAATCGTAGGATGTTAAATTTACGATGGATATTAAATTTTCTCTCTCATACTTTTTTTCTCTCCTAAATCTATCAATCATAGATTAAGTATCCTACGATTAAAAATATAGGTAGCATGATGCTCCCCACTTAGTAGGGAGCACCTCCATTTTTTTCATTGTAAAAAAATCAATGTAGGTGCTCCCTATAAAAATATTTAATTTGGAGTTAAATGAGGAAAAATAACTGTCACCAATTTTTTAATTTGTTTAATTATATAAAAGTAAAAAGGTCTCAAGAACGAAATGATGACTACCAAATTTACAAAATCAACAAGATATTTAGTGGTCTTTCTTTATGTTAATCTTAGGACTTAGTGCATGTTTTTATATTTCTTTCCTCCACTAAGAAGGATTATTTTGTTTTAATTAATATAAATTTACAAAGAAAATAAATTCATAGGAAAATGAATATTCGGTAGGGTATTACATTTTGATAGATAATTTAAAATATAAAATAATAAAAGAAAAAATAAAGATGTTTTTTACTTAATTAGGTAATACCATGTTACCTAAGTTTTTAAAAAAAATTACACAAAATTACAAATAATTAAAAAAATTATTTATGTGCCGCCTCCTGCCGGATCCAGCCGTGCCGACGCCGGATCCGGCCTCCGGATGTCGCCATGGAGGAGGAGGGAGGCCGGATGTCGTCGTGGAAGATGGAGGAGGAGGGCGGCCGGATGAGATCTCATGAGGAAGAAGAATAAGAAGGAGGAGGGCTCATGAGGAAGAAGAATAAGAAGGAGGAAGGAAAATGAAAAGAGTGAGAGGGAAAAATAAAAAGAGTGGGAAAGTGTGGAAAAACGGGTGACTTTTTTCTGACGGGTGCGTGGCCCGTCAGAATTTTTCTGACGGGTCCAGACACCCGTCAGAAGTTTTCTGACGGGTCCGGACACCCGTCAGAAAATTTCTGATGGGTCCGGATACCCGTCAGAAAATTTCTGACGGGTTAAGTGACTCGTCAGAATTTTCTGACGGGTTTTATGACCCGTCAGAAATTTTCTGACGGGTTTTATGACCCGTCTGACGGGTCATTTAACCCGTCAGAAATTTTCTGACGGATTATTTTCCTCCTCAGAAATTCTGACGGGTTTTCTTACCCGTCAGAATTTCTAAGGGGTAATAGTTCCCTCAGAAATATCAGTAAATATTTCTGAGGGAATTTTTTCCGTCAGAAATTTCGGTAAGAAGATTGGAGTTTTCTTGTAGTGTTAACAGTTAAATGTACGGATATCAAACTTTTTATTTTTTTAATTTTTCTATCCATAATAGATAACACTTTCATTGGAACCTAAAATAAAAAAGTATCTTAAAAATATAAGAACTTACTAGGCTCTTTTTGGTGATATAAAAAGGAGACCGTATAATGTTTTAATTATTAAATTTAATAAAAATATTTGTTAAATATAGTGGTTAGATTAATTGATAAGTAGAAAATGACATAAATAAATGTGAACTTATAAATTATATTATTATATACATAAAATGTATTTATAACATAATAAGTGACTTATTTATTATTTTAAAAATAATATTATTTTTAAATTATTATTATACAAAAATGATCAATTTAAAAAAAAATCAAAATAATTATGCTGATAAGAAAAAAATAGAGTATTGAAAATAAAATATGGAATATGGTATTTTCTTTTCATTTGAGAGAAGGAAATAATATATTAAAAATAAATATCCAATCACTAAAATTTATCAAAGGAATAATCGATACATTTCGTCAGGAACTTCGTTAGAATCTTAGGGTCAGGTTTGTCAAATGACATGACATTTGATAAAATCGTGGACATAATTTGATATTAAAATTGAGAATCATGTAATCTCGAGTTCCAACATATGAGAACCAAAAGTTTGCTGAAAATTTGGTCTTACTTTTTTTTTAAAATTTTTATTTCTTTTGTTTGACAATTTGAGTTTTTTCTCTCTCATTTCTCACTCAATTTCTTTTTCTTTATCATTTTTCAGTCATCTTTATCTTTTAACTTTACTTTTGCATATTACTTCTAATTTTAAATAGTAAATTAATTATTATGCTAACCTAATTAAAAAAATAATTATCTTTGTTTATTTTTTACCTTTGTAAATTAAATTTATGAAAATATTTTATTATATTAAACATGAGAATACAATAACTTTCATAAAATATTTTATTATACTATTCTTCATATTAATTTTCTATTATTTAGCTATATGTTGTAGGAAGATATTTTATTATTTTTTATTCAATATATAATAAAAATAATTTATATTATAATTTTTAGATTCAATCAAAATTTTACTTTATTAAACTTTTTTTATCTTTCTAGTTTACATATTTTATTCAAACAACTATTGAATGTATCTTTAAATCAAGTCATCATTATATTCTAGTTCATAAAAATATGATTAGAATTAATTCATTAAATTAAACTATCTAGAATCCTAAGTTCTAGTCGCAAAATGGGATTTTGTACTTTAAATTCATTTAAAAGTTTAACATAACAAAGGAGCGAGATTGGAAATGAATTCACTTATTCGTTTTTTGATAACTTCTACTAATTTTTTTGGAAGATTTTTCCTGATTATCAAATAACAAAAAATACAGAATTTATTTGTTGAGAAAACAATTATTTTCAAAATAAACGAAGCCATAAAATATAAAAAAGTATCGTCCTTCAACCAGGGCAGAATTAGTTTATATTAATATATAGATGTAACGTACATATAATTATGGTCAAATAACGTATTCCCGCTTCTCCACCCAATTAAGTTGGATATAATATTTACTAAATATTTTATTTATCTCAATTCATACATACATATGTATACATTTTTAGGGTTAATTAATTACGAGCTGTGCACCTATAAATTAAGGTAAAAACTAATATTTTTTTATTCTTTTAATTATATATCTACCTTATTATTTAATATCTTTTGTTTGCCTTTCTTCTTATTTTTTATCCACTAATGGAAAAAAAAATAATACACAAAAATCAGGCATGATCGATAATAGAACATAACTCAAACATATGACTATATGAGGTATTATGATATTATAGGTGTTCAATGGTATTCGATAAATCCGGCGATTCCACCTAACTTATATATAAAATTCGTTTAATTAAATTATTGATTATTATTTTAATATTTTAGACATTTGTGGTGCATTTTTTATTTAGTCATTTTATACTCTTTCCGCTATAGTGCGTTCTCTTTTTCGGGTAGGAGCAGGAAATAATTTACACGATCATTCTTTAAAGGTTCCAAGTCCACCGAACAATTGCCCCAAAATTACCATTTGCGAGAGATTTCATATTATTCTGTCGCACATATCAATTTTTGTATAATGAGTGATGGAGACTATTACTATTTGATTTTTTTAAAATAATAATTAAGTTTAGTTGTCATATTTAATTAATGAAATTATATTTTAAAAGTGAATGAAAGTTAATAGTATCAATTCAGTATCATCTGGGTAAGATTTATTTTTATCGTGCGAACATCGAATTAATTATAGATTCTATCATATTTTTAATTTAGATTTAGGGTTACTAATTGTCTCGCTAAGCTAGTCTACTAATTCATTCTGTTTATTGTCTTTGTGAAATATGAAAACACCACGGACAATCCATCAAAAACTCTCAAAATATTAGTTCCATATGTATATATATAGTGTAACATATAGACACACATGCCATTACAATATCCAAAGGAAACCATGGTTGAGTTCTTGGGATTGCTCGGCATATTAAGCTTAGCAATCAAAGTTGTCCATCGAGGGTTCCATTTAGTCGGGGAATGCTTGGCACCATTCAATCGCAAGGTACAGTACCTGGTTTTCTTCTTCTTCTAAATTTATCTTCTTCTTTGTGTCTCAACTCTCAAGTTGCTATTCTTCACATCTCCATCTGATGCGCTTTCGAAGGGAAGTGAACACGGCAAAAGAGTAAATCGGAAAGGAGAATCCGGCCAGAAAAGTGGGAGGAAGGAATCAAGACGGGAGAAAGGAGGGTCAAGCAAAAATGACGAATCAAAGGAGAAAGGAGGGTCAAGCACGAAAAAGCTGGAACCAAGAGAGAGAGGAGAATCAAGCAGGAGAAGAGAGCCATCGTCAGGTGGAGAGAAAAAAACTGTTGGCGAGAAAGAGATCAGAGAAGTGAGAGTAGAGCGCCGAATTAACTCCAAAGGGCAGGAGGTCGTGGAGAAGCATGAGAGATATCAAAAGATCAAGGTGTTCAGCAAAGACGACTACAAGCCGCAGCAGAAGCAGAAAGAAGAACTGAAGCAGAAGGAGAAGGAGAAGGAGAAGGAGAAGGAGAAGCAGAAGGAGAGGGAGAAGCAGAAGGAGAAGGAGAAGGAGAAGGAGAGGGAGAGGGAGAAGCAGAAGGAGAAGGAGAGGGAGAGGGAGAAGCAGAAGCAGAAGGAGAGGGAGAGGGAGAGGGAGAAGCAGAAGGAGAAGGAGAGAGAGAGGGAGAAGCAGAAGCGCAAGGAGAGGGAGAGGGAGAGGGAGAGCGAGAAGCAGAAGCAGAAGGAGAAGGAGAAGCAGAAGCTGAGAGAAGAACAGAAGCAAAAAGAACATCATCGTCATGGGAAACGGTGATCCATATATGTTTTGATCTTCATGACTCTTTCCATGAACTCTTTTCTTCTATGACCGGTTATTGTCCATTTTCGGATTATTTTTGCTGATTAAGCTACCATTGTCGACTCTCTCCTCGTCCCACACTCTCCTCCCCATCACAAACAATATTTAGCTCAAAGAAATAGGAAAGATACAAAAAAAGTGGAGCCCTAGGGTTGGTGCCCACCTGTTCTTAATTTTGAACTTTCAAATTTTAAATTATTAATTTAGACCGAATGACATGACAAGTAGGAGAGAAGGAGCACCAAGTAAGGAGAAAGAGTAACTAAACTAGTAGTTAAGTAACTAAACTTTGCATGGGGATCGTGGTGTAATTTATCCAAGATAAATAGTAATTAAGTAATCTGACCTCTAAATTAAATGTAGACTCCGACTTATGAGCGTTGCTTCAAAATGGTAGAAACCATTAGGTTCACACGTTTGAGTAAATTCACTGTTAAGAAAGGCATCCCTTTATCAAATTAGTCAAGTGCACACAGAAGTAAGAGGAGAAAACAAAGTTAAAAAGAAATTATGGAATAAAAATAAAAGTATATTAATATTAAAAATTGTCACCCCGAAACTAAAAGACAAAATAAAAAAATAAAAACTGAAATAAATAAATAAATAAATAATTGTTTAGGAATATAGTACTTAAATTTATTTAAATTTTAGTTAAAAAAATTATTCATGAGTGAGGCTTCCGCCGTGACGAGAGACATTTCGCGTGGGCATTGTGATCCTTAAGTGTGATGATGATGAAAATTGAAGATGAAGATAAATCTTTATTAAATCAATTACTTATTGCAACTATCATTCACTATTTTATAGTATGATTCAAGAGATGGTTGTGATGCGAAAGTGGTAGCCAGTAGTAACAGAGTGGGAGAGATGTAGCCGATAATGCAGGACTTGAGTGGCTCAGTTAACACTTTTGGAGCGAGTCATACGAAGATGAGTTGATTTCTTCAATACGCCCCCTCAAGCCCGACTCGACTGTGGACTGAGTTGAAGCAGCTCGCGTATAAAATGGAAGCAGTCATCGGAGATGGGCTTGGTCATCACATCAACTATTTGATCTTTTTTTAGAAATGAAGCGAATGATAAGTCGACGATTGGCAACTTCTCGTACAAAATGAAAATCAACTTCAACGTGTTTCGTTCTTACATGGAACACTGGGTTAACTGATAGATAGGTAGCTCCAATTTTATCACACCATAGCTGAGGTGGAAGAGGTTGTGGATGTCCAAGTTCTCTCAGTAGAGATCGAAGCCATATAACCTCGGCGGAGGCATCAACTAATGCTTTGTACTCGACTTTGGTGGATATCGGGATAGTGTCTGTTGTTTACGAGAAGACCATGGATGATTTTTTTGCCAAGATAAATTGCTAGCCCACCAATTGACTTGTGATTTGTTGTGCTTGTGGCCCAATATGCACCTAAAAATGTTTGCAATTGCCAAGTTGATTATTGTGTTAATTTTAAACCGAGGTGACTAGTTTGGCGAAGATATTAGAGAACTCGTTTAACAAATTGCCAATGCGTTTCAAAAGGAGCATTCATATATTGACAGACAAAGCGAACTACAAAGGATATGTCAGGTTGTGTTAATTGAAGGTATTGTAGTGCACCCACTGTTTGTCGATACAAGAAATGGTCGTGAAACGGTTGGGGCGAACTTTCATAGAGCTGAATTTTAGTTGGTAGGGGCGAGTTTACGGGCTTACAGTCAGACATGTGAGTGCGTCGGAGAAGATCAAGTATGTACTTTTTTGGGAGAGCAACAAACCATCTGACTATTTGAGAACTTCAATGCCCAAGTAAAAGTGTATATTGCCCAAGTCTCGAACAACAAAATTGTCTTTTAGGTGTTGTATGACTACCTCGACCAATTTGGGTGATAAACCCGTGTTAATAAGATCATCAATGTATATGAGAACATAAATCGTGGCAACAACAGTGCGGTGTATTTATAAGGAGGTATCTGTGGCAGAGCCTGTGAAGCCAAACTTTTGAAGAGTCGTCGTGAGTGTGAGGAACCAAGTTCTTGGTGCTTGTTTAAGCTCATAGATAGATTTATGCAGCTTGCAAACATGACTGGAACGATCGTCATCAATGAATCTTGGTGGTTGCTCCATAGATACATTCTCCTCCCGTTTATCATGAAGAAAAGCATTGACAATGTCGACTTGATGAAGAGGTCAGTTGCGAGAGACAACGATGGAGAGGAAACTCGTATGGTGGTTGGTTTGATCACCGGGCTAAAAGTTTCATCATAATCGAGACCAACTATTTGATGAAATCCCTTTGTGACTAGCCTTGCTTTGTGTTATTCAATAGAGCCATCGGGCTTGTATTTGATGCGAAAGAGCCACCGACATCTAACAACATTCATGGTGGACCTGTGAGGAACAAGAGACCACGTAGAATTGTTTAGTATAGCATGAAATTCTTCTATCATGGTTGCACGCCAATGGGCAGATTTGGAAGCCTAGCTATAGGTACATGGCACGATAGAGGATGGTGCAACGATGCTTTGGTTGTAAAGAGCTTTCAGGCCGGCAAGTTGGCAATAGTTAACTTGACATCGAGGGCGAAGAAGATATGACATATGTAAANATAGGTACATGGCACGATAGAGGATGGTGCAACGATGCTTTGGTTGTAAAGAGCTTTCAGGCCGGCAAGTTGGCAATAGTTAACTTGACATCGAGGGCGAAGAAGATATGACATATGTAAAGGTGAGGTGGCTAGTGTAGATGGAGGTGAAGGAAAAGAAGTTGGTAACAAAGAGGGAGGTGGTGAAGTAGAAGGGGGAACATAGGGAGTTGTAGAGATTGAAAGAGGTATGGATAACCACGGATAATAAGGGCTGATGGGTTTTGAGGTTATGGTGTTTGTGATGGAAAATGGAAAACTTGTTCATCAAAGGTGACATGGCGAAGAATGTAAAATTTTCTAGTTGGAACATGAAGGCATCAGTAACCTACTGTATGAGATGGGTATCCGAGAAAATCACACTGCAAGGTGTTGTTCTCGTATTTGTGCCGATTGTATGGACAAAGGAAAGGGAAGGCAGAGCAGCCAAAGATTCGTAGTTGTTTGTAGTTTGGTGAGTGTTTATGAAGAACAGTGAAAGGACAACGCTTTATTAACAATGGAGTTGGCATGCGATTAATGAGGTATGTAGCTGTTTCTATAGCATATTGCTAAAAACGCTTTGTAATATTACAATGAGCAAGCAATGTTAGACTTGTTTCAACAATATGACGAATGCGACGTTCAACCGAGCCATTTCGCTCATGTGTGTGGGAACATGTCAAATGATGTGCAATTTCGTTGGATTGTAAGTAGGAGCGTAGAAAAAAAATAAAAGAGGCTTTGTAAGAGCCAAAAACGGTCTTACATGTCAAACATGTAAGCTACTTATCTTCAATTATTTGTCTTTGTAATAGCCACAAAACGGTGGAAAAAATGTGGCAATAAAAGAGGTTACTTGTTTCGTTGGAAGGCCAGTTCAATCAAAGAATAATCTAAGTTGAATTGTACGTAAGTCTGTTGTTTTATCCAAAATGCACATGAAAATGTAGGACAACTCTCCATTAGTTTAATTCCCTAATTTCATTTTGAACAACAACAAGTTTTGATCTTCGTGACTCTTTCTTTCTATTTGATATTTGGATTCTTTTCTTTTGCTGACTAGGTTGCCATTGTCGACTCTTTCCTCGTCCCATCCCCTGGCCTGCTAGCATGCTAGAATCACAAACATGCCATGGTGTTGCTCTGTAGTGGGCAGCAACAACGGAGAATTACACCAAAGGCATGTTGCCGTTGACTCACACCACATGGCCCAAGCGTGATCGGAGGCATGCCACATGGCGCAAGAGCACTACGCCACCGTCGTTCTCTGTGCACGCAAAAGTTTGACACGACAACACTCCGGTGCATGCTATCACATCAGCACGATCAGATCGAGCCATGCTGGGCCTAACACAACTGCCGAAGAAAAATATTCTTTTCCCCTATAAAAATCCCATTAGCCCCTGACCCTTCTTTCATTCACACACAATTTACAACTCAAACTCTCATTCTCTCAATCCCTCACTCTCAAGTCTCAACCTCTTTCAATATACTTTCTTATTAATTCTCAATTCTTCTATGCATAATTAACTTGTTAGAGTTATTAATTTTAGTATACTGGTAAATATATTTACTTTTTTATCCATTTAATATTTTATGTATTTTATTATGCACGAGTGACTAATAATTTATATTTTTATTTTTGTAGGATTTTACACACTTTTTTTACGAAAGAAGTGAAGAATTATCCAACAATTATATGCTTTCATACAAATATATTATTTACTATTTATTAATTACTAATATAGTAATATTTAGTATTTCAAATTACTAAGTATTTGTATTAAATTGCATAAATTGGCATTAAGTCATTAATATTATTTGAAAAGTGGTCCAGTTCAACATGGATATTGATATCCATATATAGACCATATGGTAGTGGTACAAATTCTAATTCTATAGAGGCACCCACACATCTTGTTCCATTATTTAGACACATTAAAAATATAACTCCATTAATAGAGTCTCCAGCAACTCCAATAGTTATATAGCTAATATGACTACTTTTCTTAATTATCATATTCTTCCTAACCCTAATATTGCTTCAGATTCAACTCCTCAAGTAGATATGAATCAAATACTCCAATCGGGACCGCTGGGTCTGATGAGCTAATAAAAAAAAACAAGAATTTCAAAGTTTGAATTTATTTTTTAAAATTAGATGAAAATGATCCATAAAAAAGATAGAGTTATTTCCAAAGTTTGCAAAAATTGCAAAGTTAACTATGGTGCCAATTCTTCCCAAGGCACTAACCATTTGCATCGACATTTAGAAACTCATCTTATGAAAATTAGAGAATAAAAATTAATGAGAAAATTACCACATCAAACTCAACTAGTGAATCCTAGTTGTGGAACAGCTAGGGCTCATTATTTAAATATGATCAAGAGCTTATGCTGAATGGTTTAGCAAGATTTGTTATATGTGAAGAAATGTCATACTCATTTGAAGAAGATCCTAAATTTTTGCATTATCAACAAAATTATGTTCAACTTGTTTTAAAAAATTTCAGTAGAAAAACCATTACTACAAGATGCAATTAAAATATTACCTATGAAAAAAGTGAATTAGTTATTTTTTTATAGATTCTAAATCCATGTTTAGTTTAACTAGTGATATATGGACTTTTAAATGGTGATTGATTTTTGTTTGTTACTATACATTGGATCGATATAAGTTGGGTATTCCAAAAAAAACATTAAACCAATTGAACATCCTCATAATGCTTTGCAAATTGCAATCATTTTAGAACAATTGATTTATGAATATTATCTTAAAGATAAAGTATTCTGTCTTGCATTCGATAATGCAAGTGCTAATAATACAGCTGCACACTTATTATTCAAAAGGTTGAATCCTCCCTTAAATGGATGTTTTTTCATCAAAGATGTGCATGCCATATTATTAACTTATTTGTTAAGATATGATTAGAAGAAGTTATTGAGTTAGTTGATATTATTAAAACAATAATAGCTAATATGCTCATTCTAGACCTATAATATAATAATTTAAAGATATTTGTTAGTGTTATAATCTTAAGTTTAAAAGATTAATCACCAATGCTAGTACAAGGTGGAACAATACATATGATTGTTTTGAAATTGCATCTCATATAAACAAGTAATTTATCATTATATCTCGACTGTAATGTGAAGTACGATAGTTCAGATTAGTGAAGACCAATGGAAAAATTATAAGGCAAATATGGAAATGCTTGGGTTTTTTTATAATGTCACTATAGAATTTTCTACTATTCACTCATCCACTTCACATTTATTGTTCAACTTAATAAAATAGTAACTTGTTTTAAAGAGAAATGTGGTTGATCTAATGAGTTTGCTACAATAATCTATATATAGAAATGGAATTTTTAGATTATTGGGCTTAATTACCTCTTGTAAGAGTTTTAGCAATGAATGATGATCCAAGATATAAGGGTTCCGGTCCTAGATGATATATGACACACCTTAGAAATTCTTTTTTGATGATTATATTCAAAGCCATCCTGATTCAAAAGTTGATAGATTTATAAGTCATTATTATAAAAAAATAATATATCCATTATGTGATATGTATAACACAAAATTTGGTATAGTAGATCTGAAGCATCTTCTTCATCATGGTCCCCAATAGCGCCTAGATCTAATAACTCATTATCTTGATCCCTTTATTGTATCGAGGGGAGTAGTAGGGCAAGAAATTTGAGTGAAAGTTTCTCTTCATCCTCGCCTTCCTTTTAATGAACTACGTGACTATTTATCTCATCCAAATGAATGTGACCAAGTTATTGATGTTTTGAGCTAGTGGAGATTAAATAGTCATATGTATCCAGTGCCCAATTCCCTAGCTCAGGATTTTTTTAGCTATTCTGATGTCTACAATAGCATTGGAACAATATTTTTCTACAAGTTCTCGAGTATTTGATGAAAGAAGGAATAGATTTGATGCTCAATCGATAGAAACTTGTATTATGTTAAAAGATTGATATGACGCCGATGATAGAACATAAGGTCAAGAATCTATATTGTCATGTCATGATGAAAGTGAAGGCTCTATAACTAATGATGCTTTATGAATGACTTTGTAATTGTACTTCTTTTTTTTCAATTTTTTGTAATATATTTATTATATAGTGGACATGCAAGATAATCCCTATGGACGTAGGCTAACTTTTAGTCGAACCACATAAATCTCTGTGTTTATTATTATTTTACTATATATATATATATATATACATATATATATATATATATATATGTATGTATAATTTATAACTTATAAGACTAAAAGATGATAAGAATATAAGACTATAAATATATGTTATTAAAGAACAAACTATAAAGACTATAAGTTAAATTTATAACTAATATCAACATTTTATTTAAAAATGAGCAAGTTGTAAATTATAATAGTATACACTTATAAATTTATAGTTTTACTTTTGTATATATTTATATACTTAATTACGTATATATTTTATGGTTTCATTCTTATATATTAATATGTTAAATTTAAAAGTGTTAAGTATACAAATTCCATCTGCTCTTGCAACAGTTGTTGCATCTTTTCTTACATTTTTTGTTGTGTTTGTTGATGCATTTATATAAGTCATTGTTGACATAATTCATCTCTTTGTTTAGGTTGTTCGTCAATCTTTCATTGTATTTCTTCAATTGAATAGCCCAACACAGACTTAGGTGTTGATCCTAAGATAGAATAAGACATAGATGATCCCAATCGATACACATGTTTTTAATTCGTGTCAACATATTCCCTCCAAAGTTCTAGGTCAACTTCGGCGTGCCTCCCTCCTATGTAGGGCAACTTCGAAAATACTAAGAAATTTCAAGAAGCATGCCAAGAAGGACAAGGGCAAGCTCATCATTGGCGGCCTGATCACACCCATCGCTGAGCACTTCAGGATCTGCCTTTTTTATTTTGCACGGATCCTTGGGAGCATCTATTTGGATAAAGTAGTAGTCCTATATATGAAGTTGGTATCTTTTCTGGGACCGAAGCCGAAATTCAAGTTCAAGAACCGAAACGTCCTTCTACCATGTTCTGAGATCGATAAGTTCACTATCTTCAATAGGTCTAACAAGTTATTTTTTACTCCTTTATTTGACATGCCTCCAGAGGAGCCATCAAAGCAGCCACCCAGGAGAGGAGGCACTTCTTCTGGAGTCAGGCCATTTTTTTGCTTCACCACCCGTGTACATGGTTGTAGACCCTTCAACAGCTCTTACAACCTTCGACTTCAATTCTCTCTAATACACCAAGGATACGATGCGGGCTGAGCAGCTACGCCAGGCCGACGAGATTAGAGAGATACGCCTAGGACAAGTAGTTTGGGTTGTACCTTTTTCCCTTTCTCTATTTTTACTTTTATTGAGTCTGCATTTTGTATACCCCTCGTTTGGGCTTGAACACTAAGGACAGTGTCATGTTTAAGCTTCGGGGAGTTTGCATTAGCATGCATCATTCTGTTCAGTGTCCTCTGCATTTGTACTGCATGTTTTATTCTTGTATGCATGCTTGCTTATGAATTGCATTTTTGTTGTAAAATAAAAAAAAAGTTGAAAATATGAAAACTCTAAAAATGCCATTAACATCTTACTTACCCTGGCTAGCATTTAACTTTTCCTCTTGGCAAACTCAATGACGTCTTATAGATCTATGAAATTCAATTATTATTCTCTTTATTGTTCATCACCTGAGACCTGAATACTATAACTTGAGTATTGTTACTTATAATTATGAATTCTTAGACGATAGTCTTGCTCAGCTTGTTTTTTATTTTCTCTTGCCTTGATAGTATTAGCATTTTTATTGAACATATAAGTATCATATGAGCTTATAAAAAAAATTGAAAAAAAATAGAGTTGAAAAGAAAAAAATATTAGAAAAAAAATTACATTGTGTGAAAAATGAATCTATGAAAAATCTTTAAAGTAGCAATTTGATGCTAAGAGTACTCTTTGGAACCTTGGTGTATTCGAGCAGGTAAGCTTGAGGGGTGCCTTAACACATGTTGCCCTAAGGTCATCTGACTTGGGAGTTATCAGTCGAAAGTTCGCTACACGAACCACCTTGTGCACTATGGAGAGATACTTGGGTATCAAATTGACTACTCCAGTTTGACTCTTTATTAAGAAACTAGGAATGTTCGAGTAAGTATACCCGTAAGGGACTCTTAAATCCTGGTGACCTAAGGCCAACTGTCCTGGAATCCATTGGTTGAAAAATCGTTACATGTAGGGTTGTTCACGGGTCGGGTTGGGCCCGATCCGAACTGAAATCCGACCCAACACATTCAAATTTGATCTGGTCGGGTTGGGTCGGGCAAAACCCGTTTGGATCTTAAAAACCGACCCGACCCGACCTTAATTGGGTCGGTTCGGGTTCACGATTTACCCATTCTAAATATTATGTATTATGATTTGTGAAAAAGCATGATCCTATCTTATGAATTATGATTCTTACTAATCAATAAATTATAGCAGGTGCCCTCAGCATATGGAACTCCACAAATTATAGCATGGCATTGATATAAAACATTGATGGCTCTTTGAGCTCTCTTTCCAGAAAGCATTATCACAAATTAAGCAATAAAAAAATAAAAAAGGAAGTGCACAACATATCGCCATTGTTCACAAATTAATAAAGCAAAAAATTTAAAAAGGAAGTGCACAATATGACACCATTGTTGATTGAATGAACTGTCACCTGCTACAGGAACAATCGATACTAGTTCCTCTATCTTGGAATCCATGTGTGCGTGGCGTTGTGGCTGCTGTGCGTAGAGGTGGCGCTATGGCTGTTCGAAGTGGAAGAGGCGAATAGCAAAAGCAGAAGGACCGCTAAATTGCTCATTCGCTGGAATCCCTGTGTGCTTACTACGTGGCGCCGTGACCTGCTGTGCGTGGTACTGTGGCTATTCGAAGTGGAAGAGCAGCCGCTCAATCTCTTGGAATCCCCTATGTGCTTGGCGTCATGGCTGCTGTCTCCGCTCAATCGTCATGGAAAACTAGGGTTCAGAAGGGGCCGACGACTAATCGGTGGAGAGAGAAGGGAGAAATGGGCTAAAGTCTCAAGTCACGGACTCACAAAGTAATGAATGAAAAATTAAAATGAGATTATTAAAACTTAGTGAAACATGGCCTAATCTAACTCAGCCACTTAGGTCTAGTATTCATCATCCTGTTTGGTTTATTTTAATAATTTGGTTCGGGTAGCTCGGGTACGATCAGTTTAAATCGGATCGAAAAATCTCAAACCGCATTCGACCCATTTGACATCGGATCATCACGGGTTTGGGTCGGAATTGACCCGAATGAAGACCTGAACCGACCCAAAAGGGTTTGGGTCGATTTGGGTGATCGGGTTTGACCGGTGAACACCCCTAGTTACATGGACATCCCTGTGAAACCTTGTTTAAAGATGAGAGCTTGCATAAATAAAAATTCATATCACATTTAGATGGTGGATAATGAAAAATGATTTATGATAGATGAATGAAAGGAAAGGTAAGAAATTAAAGATGATGATTGATGCATGCCATTTTTAACGTATTTTACATGACATATTTATTTTATTTTTAATTAATTTATCCATGACATGCATCATTTTACTTAATTTTTTTTATTTTATTTCATATGAATCAATATCTATCCAAATTCTTGTATTTGCTGATATGATTACATAAAAAAGGTAGTGAAAGGCAGTACAAATTGACAAAAAATAAATTCTTCAGCAAATTAAAAGCCAAAATTTTTGTCACTGCCGTGACGGGCAACTCCATGACTGTGACCGAAAGCTGGTAAAGATTCATAGAAATTGTCATGGTCATGATGGACATTTCACGACCGTAGCCGCAAGCACGAAGATTGAGCATGAAATTAATCATGGTCATGATGGACATTTCAGGACCGTGGCAACAAGCACGAAGATTGAGCACATAATTAATCATGGTCTTGATGGATATTTCACAAACGTGGCCGCAAGGAAGATTTTCGTTGACATGGCCGTGAGGATACAAATCATGACCGTGAAGACATGATGCAAAGGAAACATCCTGGGCATGAAGGAAGATGGTTTTGAAGAGTCACGACCGTGAATCCAGTTCACGGGCCATGAAGAACTTGAGAGATGGAAACGAAGTTACGTTCATGGTTGTGAAATCAAGTTCACAGTCGTGACAATTACCTCCACATACTGATCAGAGTTCGTCATGGCCTTGAAACCTATTGTCTCGACCATGACACGCGAATCTGAAAAAAATATTTTAATCTGATTTTCTACCAGATTTATCCAAACTTCCATCCAAGGGCGATTTTTGGCCTAATCCAAATCAGATTCAAGAGTTGGAGATTAACTTAACCAAAGATTTGAAATCCTCTTTGGAATATAAATAAAGGGAAAATCCCTCCTGAAAAGGGTGTTGGCTCTCAGGGAGATTATTTGGATTCTTCTTTTCCTAGAGGCCATCAGCTAGTGTTAGATGTTGTAGGATTTTTGCTAAGAAGGCGAAGAAGACAATACGGTGCATATGCGGGAATGTCGTTCTATAGATCTGAAAGTTAGATTTTAATTTCTTCTTTCCTTGGATGAACTATTTCTATTGTTTAGTCATGTATAATTCTTCTATGTAGTAGTCTGTTTTAGGAAATTTGTGAACCCTATTTAGTTTAGCCATTTTTTGAATTATTTCTTTTAGAACATGGATATTGCTTTTAACGCTTTTGCTTCCTTGTAATGATCATGAGTTTATATCATTGAGTAGTTAGTGTGATTGATTTCATGAATTTGAACTTATGGAGTTGATTTTTGAATACAAGTCATGGCATTTCATGTCACAATCTGAATTAGTCGCTCGAGATTTCATATTGTGTGGCATGTTAAGTTCGACTTGATTTAAGCGCCTAGCAGTAAAGGTTTATGCAATCTTTCATGCATCTTAATTGAGATTTAACTAGGGTGGATTTGTTTGAACATCCCCATAAAATTTGACTATAACATATGTGATTGCACCTGTGTAAGGAATCACAATCTTAACAAACCTAGTCCATCACTAGAACAATTTACACCGAAGAATCCAATCTGAAATAGTGGTGAACAAAATCCCAAATCTTCCCATTTTGATTTCAACTATCTCAAGCTATTTCTCGAACTCTCATTCTTTTATTCTCTCATTGGTTTAAATAAATTTAATCACAATAGTCATCGTGGGAATGATATCCTATCTCATTTTTTATATTACTCGTGCGATCAGTATACTTGTTGGCATTTTTCTACTGTTGGATTTTACTCAGCAATAAATGATTAATGATGAAAGTAAATGATTTATTGATGATGAAAAGTCAAGATGATGAAAGTTTAATGATATGGGAGTAATTACTCCCCATGCAATGAAAGAAAAGTATGATGATGAAAGAACCTTTTTCAGGAATATTTATTTTTTTACTTCTTTATGGTCTTAGCTTATTCCTATGATTTTATTTAATTATGAAAAGTTTTTATCTTTGTGCTTTCATATTGGGCGTTATAGATTACGGAAGAATTTCCTCCCCTATTTTGGATCCTGTAGGTTGATGCGAAAAATCACACGTGTAAAAATACTCGGCAAGTGTACCGATCGCTCAAGTAATAAAGAGTGAATAAGAGTTGTCGATCCCACAGAGACTAATGAAATTAAAATCCGAAATCTTATCTGAAAACTTGAAAAGGAAAATTTTAAAAATTTGTTTTAAAAAGATAAAAGAAAAAGAAAAGATAAAATAAAGAAAAGATAAAAGATGAAATCTAATTTTTTTTGAAAGATAAATAGATAAATAAATTAGGTTGGTTAGGGATAGAANTAAAAAGATAAAAGAAAAAGAAAAGATAAAATAAAGAAAAGATAAAAGATGAAATCTAATTTTTTTTGAAAGATAAATAGATAAATAAATTAGGTTGGTTAGGGATAGAAATTTGTTCACCACTGTTATCTTTTGGATATAATCAATAAAAATCTCTGAATGTTGAATGACAAAAAGATTGATTTAAATTTATAAGACTCCAGAAACGGATGACTTAACTATCTTAATAATAACTCAAATCAGGAATATGTGAAAACATTAATCTCAAAATTAATTAATGTTAAAATGCGATAAAATCAAATCCTAAATTGATAAGCCTCTTTCGAGTGAATAGTAACCTACAACCTATGAATTCTGGATACAGATAGACATAGATCCTTGCATCATAACAGATAAACTCATGAAAATGACCGGAAAAAGAAAACAGAAATCAGCCCTCGTTGCATCCAAAACGGACCGCGTCTGGCCTGTGGAAAACACGGCTCTTTAATGATGAGATAGAACACGATCGAGTTGGCTACAATCACTACCACATTCATCTCAAATAAAAACAATTAAAATAATCGAAAAACGACAGAATTGGGCGCGTGAAAAACACGGCCCTAGTCGGCTTTAGAAGAAGACACGGTCGAGTCTGTGAGGATCACGATCGTGTTTTTCACCGATTAAAATATTCCAGAAAAAGCACAAACGGATGGCGGCGAACACAGAGAAAACAGACCATGTTTGGTCAACATGGCCTGTTTTCACTTCGGCCGAAAACACAAATTTCGATTATTAAAATTCAGAATAAAACCAAATATGAAAATTGAGAGTAAGAACACTTACAATATCTCACGATTAATGTCAATAAACTACTCAATAAACATAATAAAATATTCAGATGCAAGTTCATCCAATAATTCAGCATAAAATAATCCAAAAGACTAACAGGGTTTACAGAATTCTCCCATAACCAATAAACTAAACTAAAGAAAAGAAGACTATTACTAACAGATTCTGCAGAATTTCGTTAGGAGTTCATCGTCGGGTCTCCTCCTCTCCACACCAGAGCTGCAGACAGAAGGCTTGGATCTTCAATTAAGGGGATTCTTTCTAGGGTTACAAAGGGTCCTATTTATAGGAAAAATTTGACATGAGGGCCCGAGATCGGATGGTTAAAATTAAATGTTTCTGTCTTGCAGGTGAAGTTATCATCAAGAGTCATCCATTCTGCGGAACCGCATTTGTATGTGAGAACGCGACCCGCATTGGAAGCAAAATGGCCCGAGTTGTGCTTATGTGGCGTCTGATTCATGCACAAATTCGAACGCTAATGGTTTTGACGTCATTGTTGACACATGGCATCTTCTGATTGGGCGAAGCCACCATTTTGACGTGGAACACGGTCATGGCACTGAGCTGTCATGGCGACAACACGGCCCATTTTGGAGAACGCGGTCCGAGTTGAGAACATAAAATTTCGGTTGATAACTGAGAGCCGGACACGGCCCGTTTTGGTTGAACGCGGCCCGTGTTGTAAGTAAATTCTTGGAAGCCTCGGCTATTTGCTGTTCTATTCAAATTCTTTGGAGTTTTTAGACTCTTTTACTTGAAAATTAAACAACAGAGAATATTTGGATAGTTTCTGACTCATGGATAAAATATAATGAATAAAACATAAAATGATAAATAAATATATATTAAATGTCAAAAAATGATATGATATGGATGCATGCAACATGTATATTTATGCTCGCATCAAACATCCCCAAGCTTAAACACTTGCTTGTCCTCAAGCAAAAACTTAACAACAAGCTCAAGAAAATTTCATCATAGCTTTCCTCTTATCAACTACTACTTTCTTCTTGTTGTAATTTTCAAAGATTATCACAAGAGTATCTATTCTCTTTTCAAAAGATCCCAACCTTGTAATAATTATAAACGCAAACATATTTAAACATTACAAGTCTAGCTTCAAAAAGAAAAATATTCAATCATATAGCTGCATTAATGTTGAAAATACAAGTAAGAGTTGAGCTATTGTTGAAATTGTTTTAAGTTCCTATCTCCAGTTATGGTACACAAGGTTGTCCATGTAACGGACTTTCAACTGATGACTCCAGACCAGATGGTCTTAGGGCAACAGGTGTTTAGGGAACCCCTCGAGTTTAATTGCTCGAACAAACCCTGGTTCTAAAAGAAGATTTTAAACTAAATTGTGATTTGAGTGCTCAAGTGCTTCTCTATATTTCACAAGGTAATCCATGTAACGGGCTTTCAATCGGCAGATCCCAAGACACATGGTCTTAAGTTGCCAGGCAAGAATCCCCTACGGATCTAATAACCCGGATATACCAAGGTTCCAGATAACACTCATGCACCTTCTCAACAATTATTATGAAAATATATTTTCCAAAATTTTTCAAATTTATTTTTTCAATTTTATTCTCTTTATACTTATTCAAAATAAGCTCAACAATTACTTAATATGTTCAATAAAAATGTAGATATAATCATGACACAATAAAGTCAGCTAGACAAATAATGTAGTACAATGTTTACAATTTTACATGGCACTAACTGCTTTCCAGAACCCATTACTCAAGGGATAATCAATAAAAATAACAACAATTAGATTTCATGAAATAGAGAGGTGTCTTAAGTCAGTACTTGAAGTTAGTAAGTATTAGTAAGTCAGTTAGTTTGACACGAGATGATGTAAATTTTTCTGATAGCATGCAATACAGAATGAGTACATAAGCAAACATGCAACAAAATGCAAAAACAAGAAAAATAGAAAAATGCATGACAAATGCAACATCCCCAAGCTTTAAACCAAACACTAAAAATAAAGTCCTCAGTGTTGAGAAGCTTTGAGGAATACAAACAAAATGCAAACAAAAGTAGAAGAAAGAGTAGAAACGACCTAAATGCATCACTGTGGTGGCGGTGGAGGCCAAGGTAGTCCTGTCCCAAAGTGACCCTAGCTGAGGTGAAAGTCTTGCTGGCGTCGCATCATCCTCTCCAGCTGGATTATACGCTCTCTGTCCTCCTCTGCTAAGCGACGGTCCTCCTCTGCTCAGCGACGCTCCTTTCTCATAAAATCCCACATTTGATCGAGCTGGTGCCGATGATCATCAAGAGACCGATCCACATGATCCCAGAGGCTCATGTTTGCCTGGTGATACTCAGCCTGGTCTGCTCGAATCCCCTCCAAGGTGCTCTGCAGAGCGGCAAAGTCGAATGCACCTGAAGAAGTGGAAGATCCATATTGTGGCGCATAAGCAAAGCTAATAGGTACGGCCTCCTCTGGTGTCTCGGAAGGGGGAGCAGTGTCCTCGGGCATATGGTAGTGCAGCTCGCTGTATGGAGGCTCCTCGTGATAGTCATCCCTGGAATTTGAGGGACCCTCCTGATAATCCTGCTTTGAATAGGAAGGACCCTGTTGATAATCCTGTCGAGAATAAGAAGGACCCTGCTGATAATCAGATTTGGCATATGAGGGACCCCCCCGGCTGGGTAGGCTCCTCAGGCTCATCCTTAGTAGCTAGAGGGGAAAAGTAAAGCCAGTTGGCACGATCCAGAACTGTGATTCGTGCCCTATTGCTGCAAGCAATCTTCTCCTTGCAGCCTCTGAAGATAAAGTATGGCCCACCCTGAATCATTGTAATGAGTTTCATATGAATTACCTTCATACGATCAATCCGGGATGGTGCAAGAGGTAGCAGGGGTGCAAGATGAAGCCGGCAGTGCTCCGCGATGACTGTGACCAGGCCGCCAATGACGATGGTCCCCTTAGTCTTCTTCGCACATTTTTGCAAGTTGAAGGCTAAGAAGGCACCAACTTTAATCTGTCTACCCTCTAGCATCGCCCACATCAGAAATAGCTCAATCTCGTTGACTGCCCCATCATTGTCACCTCGCCCATAGATAGTGCTGGAGAGGATCGTGTGAAAATATCGCAGGACTGGATTCTGGATCCTGCTCGTCTTTGTGCGCCCCAGCTATAGATGGTCCTCCCCTGTAATATCTCGCCGGAAATGAGATGGGCGGAATAAGTGTTATCAGGGTTATGGTTAAGCTCAGGAAATCCAAATACAACATTGAGTTCCCTCAGAGTCAGTTTAAAATCAGTGTTGCATATCTTGAAGGAGACAGTGGGCACCTCCCGTGTGGACCTCTCTCTCTGTGGGATGAGTCTGTCGATATGTTCTGCCTCGAAAGCACTCAAAAACTCATAAGTAAGCTTAACATAAGTTGGCCATTGCTTGAGTAAAAACTCACCCATACCAACCCGTCCAAAAAGTGTGACAACATCATCATATATCCCCAGCTGATGCATAGTGTCGTATTTAGTGGCTATGACTGGGAGTTGCCCTATCCTCTGATATACTCGCTCCTGCTCCCAGTCTTTGAACTGAAAATGCACCGGCCTTGGAACCGTTGTTGGGTCTGGCATCTGATCTCGGGCCTCCTCCTCCATGACTTGGAGAGTTTTGCAGTGGGGAGGCATCTTGTATCTGAAACGGTCTGCGCAGGAGAGAACAGTCCGCGTTAGAGAAGCTCAACACGGTCCATACTGTTGAAACGGAACATTTTAGGAGGGTTGACGCCGCGGCTCGTTGCTTGGATTCATTCGGAGATGAAGAGGCACGCCGCATTTTTGGAGTCCGGTGTCGAGGGCGACGCACAACTGGAATGAAGCACTGCACGACAGAGGTTGAAGGCGGTCCGCATTGGAGAAGAGAGAGGTCACGGCTGAAGAAGAATAGGTGCGCGGTCCGAGTTGCAGAATGCGGCGAGTTGGTGATGCGTCCGGAGAAGACGAACGCTGCTGTAGAAGAGGAGCGCGGCCCGTGGTGAAGGACGCGATCGTCAGAGTGCTACCAGAGTTGATTGGCCCGCGTTCAAAGTCGAAGAGGCGCGGTCGGAGTTGCAGATCTGTCAGGCCGAGATTGACTACGAGCGATCGAGGCGGTGCACGACCGAGTCGAAGAGGCACGGCGGGGCGTCTGCAGCGCGCTGCCGATTGAGGTGGTGCGCGGAGGGATTGTGGCGGGCATGGTGTAGCGCGGTTGAACTTGAGGAGCCGCGGTGAGAGTTGTAGAGCACGACCGAAGTTGAAGCAGCCGAAGAAGAAGAGCAGCGCCTCCAACGGTGAAGAACGCGACCGGAGTTGCAGACGCGTGAAGATGGAAAGACGGATCTGAAATGGAAAAGAAAAGAAGAAGGAGGGTTGATTTTATAGAGAAAAATAACATTTACCTCATAAATGCGGTTGGTGGACGTGTGCGGTTGGCACAACAATCGAGGCGACACGTGGATCACGGAGCACACGGTGCTGATAGATGTGATGTGGATACGGTCCGTGTTATGAACACAGACCATTTTGGCTTGCGTAATCTCGAGATATATTTTGACTGTTGACTGATGTGATGCGTCGGTGCAGATTCTAAGACACTTGATAGAGGACGTGAACCCTTTTTTTTTACGCTCGTAAAAACCGTCTCGGTCCATTTTGGTCAAAACGGACCATTTTGGCTCGACGACGAACATGTTCCCTTTTCTTCCTCCGAATACGGTCTGTTTTGACCAGAAATGGACCATGTTTCTTACCAGAATTTTGACATAACCTACAAAAATAAGAAAACAAAATAGAAAAAGAAAAATAGGGGTTAGGAAATATAGTTCTAAGTTATATCGTTAGCTTGACTTGGTTTGACCCGATATACGATTCTTTGGGCTTGCCTTCCTCCCTTGGGTTCTTCTCTGTGTTGCTAGGAAGGGTTCCTATTTGTCTTCCAGCCATAATGTGGGCTAACTGTCCCACTTGATTTTCTAAATTCTTTATTGAAGTGTCTTGATTTGTAAATCTTGTGTCAACAATTACCATAAAATTTTTTAGGAGATCTTCCAAATTTGACTTTTGGTCAGGTCTTGCTCTGTCCTCGTTGCGTGACTGAAATCCAGGTGTAGGTACTCTATTGTTTGCCCATGAATAGTTGGGCTGCATCCTTAAACCAAATTCATTGCCCTGTTGATGGTTTCTAAAGTAATTATTTGCAATGTACTTAACATTCTCCATTTGAGCCAAAAAAGAAGAAGAATTAGTTCCTTTGGGGCACTCATGATTAGGATGCCCCTCTCCACAAATGTCACATAAGTCTTGGGTCTTCACAGCTTGAATAGGAAGTTTTGTAACCATCAATGCTTCCATCTTTTTGTTCAGAGCTTCCAACTAGGCTGCTAGATGTGTTGAATTGTCCACTTGATAAATTCCTTTGTTCTTTGGAACTCTAGAATGCTCATTCTGCCAATTGGTTAGAGTCATGTTTTCAATTATCTTGTACAAATCCTCAGGATTAATTCTTTAAATCTCTCTCATGCCTCATGCATTGATTTAGAGTCCTGTTGGGTGAAGGACTTGACATCTGATACTAGCCTTGCTGCCTTATGTAGGGGACAATATTTGTTGAAAAAACATTGCTTCATCCCCTCCCATGTAGTGATAGTACCTGCAGGCAAGATAGATAACCAAGTAGATGCTTTCCCTCTCAAGGAGAAGGGAAACAGACGAAGCCTAACTACATCATCAGAAACTCCAATAAAATTAAAAGTATGACATAATTGGATGAACTTCCTGATATGGCTAAAGGGGTCTCCATCTTGATTGACACTGAATTGATCATGCTGGATCATCTGCATTGTCCCATATTGAATTTGGAAGTTGGTGTCTACTGGAGGCAATGTGATGCTGCATGGTCTTTCTGCAAGTTGGCCAAGAGTGTAATCCCTCATGGTCTGATAAGCAGGTTGTTGGACAGGTGGTGGGAGTGGTGGAGGATTGATGTCTGCCATCTGTCTAGCCTCTCTTCTGGTCTGTCTAACAGTCATTTCAATTTTTGGATCAAAATTCAGAGGCTGCTTGGAATTTCTGGTGTTGTGGCGGCTACCAGACTCCAGATTTTTGTGACCTGTACTAAAAACACAACAAAACAAATGAACTGGTTAGAACAAAAATGGACTGTGTCGGTTTTAGGTGGGCCGCGGTCTAGATGAGCGCGGACCGGATTGACGCGCGTTACTAGTGAACGCGTTGCGAAGAGTATGTTCCAGATGAACGCGGGTGGTATTCTCGAAGAGCATGGCAAGTGTTCAGAGAACCTTACTGACGTGGAAAGTGTCACGAACGCGGTCCATGTCGGATACAAATCCCTTTGTTTATCGGCTCAATTCCTACACGATCACCAGAAGGAAACTGGAAAGTAATACAATTCAAATTAACAAAATACGATAATCAGAAATTAAATTCAAAAGTCTCTGGCAACGGCGCCAAAAACTTGATGCGAAAAATCACGTGTAAAAATACTCGGCAAGTGTACTAATCACTCAAGTAATAAAGAGTGAATAAGAGTTGTCGATCCCACATAGACTAATGAAATTAAAATTCGAAATCTTATCTAAAAACTTGAAAAAGGAAATTTTAAAAGTTTGTTTTCAAAAGATAAAAGAAAAAGAAAATATAAAATAAAGGAAAGATAAAAGATAAAATCTAATCTTTTTTCGAAAGATATATAGATTAGGTTGGTTAGGGATAGAAATATGTTCACCACTGTTATCTTTTGGATATAATTAATAAAAATCTCTGAATGTTGGATGACAGAAGGATTGATTTAAATTTATAAGACTCCAGAAACGGATGACTTAACTATCTTAATAATAATTCAAGTCAGGAATATGTGAAAACATTAATCCCAAAATTAATTAATGTTAAAATGCGATAAAATCAAATTCTAAATTGCTAGGCCTCTTTCGAGTGAATAGCAACGTACAACCTATGAATTCTGGATACAAATAGATATAGATCCTTGCATCATAACAGATAAACTCATGAAAACGACCGAAAAAAGAAAACAGAAAACGGCCCGCGTTGCATCCAAAACGGACCGTGTCTGGCCTGTGAAAAACATGGCTCTTTAATGATGAGAGAGAACACGGTCGAGTTGGCTACCATTGCGACCGCGTTCGTCTCAAATAAAAACAATTAAAATAATAAAAAAATGGCAGAACTGGGCGCGTGAACAACACGACCCGAGTCGGCTTTAGAAGAAGACATGGTCGAGTCTGTGAGGATCACGACCGTGTTTTTCACCGAATAAAATATTCCAGAAAAAGCACAAACGGATGACAGCGAACACAGAGAAACTAGACCGTGTTTGGTCAACATGGCATGTTTTCACTTCGGCCAAAAACATAAATTTCGATTATTAAAATTCAGAATAAAACCAGATACGAAAATTGAGAGTAAGAACACTAACAATATCTCACGATTAATGTCAATAAACTACTCATTAAACATAATAAAATATTCAGATGCAAGTTCATCCAATAATTCAGCATAAAATAATGCAAAAGACTAGCAGGGTTTACAGAATTCTCCCCTAACCAATAAACTAAACTAAAGAAAAGTAGACTATTACTAACAGATTATGCAGAATTTCGTTAGGACTTCGTCGTCGGGTCTCCTCCTCTCCACACCATAGCTGCAGACAAAAGGCTTGAATCTTCAATTCAGGGGATCCTTTCTAGCGTTACAAAGGGTCCTATTTATAGGAAAAATTTGACATGGGGGCCCTAGATCGGATGCTTAAAATTAATTCTATCTTGTAGGTGAAGTTATCATCAAGATCGTCCATTCTGCGGAACCGCATTTGTATGTGAGAACACGGCCCCATTGAAAGCAAAACGGCCCGAGTTGTGCTGACGTGGCGTCTGTTTCATGCATGAATTCGAATGCGGATGGTTTTGACGTCATTGTTGACACCATCTTCTGATTGGGCGAAGCCACCATTTTGACATGGAACACGGTCATGGCACTGAGCTGACGTGGCGACAACACGGCCCATTTCGGAGAATGCGGTCCGAGTTGAGAACATGAAATTTCGGTTGATAACTGAGAGCCGGACACGGCCCGTTTTGGTTGAACGCGGCCCGTGTTGAAGTTAAATTCTTGGAAGCCTCGGCTATTTGTTGTTCTATTTGAATTCTTTGCAGTTTTGAGACTCTTTTACCTGAAAATTAAACAACAGAGAACATTTGGGTAGTTTCTGACTCATGGACAAAATATAATGAATAAAACATAAAATGATAAATAAACCTATACTAAATGCCAAAAAATGATATGATATGGATGCGTGCAACATGTATATTTATGCGCGTATCATAGGTGAGTGATCTGTAGTGGCATGATGGATGCAAAGATAGAAGCTCATGATGGATGTTGCTTGCACATGATTAGTGGTCCCTAGTGTCTCTTATTTTAGTTCTTTACATCGAGTTGTATTAGTTTGAGACAATTTTCTCAGATGTAAGACTTCCATTTATTTTTTTATTTTATGGAAAGAATTATTTTAAAGTTTTAAATTGTTTGCACTTTCTTGACTAGTCAAAGAGTTAACTCAAGATAAATACGATGTCGTAGTGTCATCGGGAGGGCAATCTACCATGTGGTCGGGTGTGCTTTTGGGGGCGTTATAGTTATATATCAGAGCCTAAGGTGGTGACTCTCTTGACGTCCCATTGTACCTAGAGTCTCATGTGAAAAACATCACGAACAATCATCCACCGGCCAGAGCTAAGTTTATGTATGGTAATAATGCTATTACGATAAGAATTTAATTGTGCTTTCATGATATGTAACTATAGATGGCTCCCCGAGACGTTGTTAACAGTTAGGTTAGAGCCACATAAGGATAGGAAGATGAGGGGCATAGCGCGACCCAGAGTAGTCAGGCCATGGGAAACCAAGGCCAGCAAGAGCACGCATCGAAGGACACTATTCAACACTTCTTGAAGTCGTTGCCTCTGGAGTTCGATGGTAGTGATGAAGTTAATAAGGCAAAGAGCTAGATAGATACCATAAATGAGACCTTCACACGGTTGTAGTGCTATGAAGATAGGAAGGTCCTTTACGCTACACATCGTCTCATCAAGGAAATGGAGACTACGAAGGTCACAAAGCTCGCCATAGGTGATTGCTTGGGGAAGCTTCAACACTACTTTTGAGATGCGTTATTTTATTGCATATCAGCATAGTCTGAAGTAGTGAGAGTTCATGGAGCTGGAGCAAGGTGACATGGCTGTGACGTAGTACCAAAACAAGTTTTCTCCACTAGAGAAGTACTATACCTTGAAGCAAGATGAGCGAGAAAGAGTTGACCACTTTGTCCAAGGTTTGACTTCTGAGCTGAGGACTAAGACCATTGGGGGTAACTGCAAGACCCTCGATAATGCCTCCGGGCTAGTTAAACACTTGGAGAAGGATGATGTTGAGCGCTTGAAGGACGCCAAAGGAAAACCCCCAATACAGTAGGTTGTGCAGAATTGGCCCAGGTGGGATTGGTAATGTCAATGTCCCAACAGGAGTGACAACCATTGAGACAATCCGTAAGGCCTTACATCCCCCGAGATGCACCTCCACCACCACAGCAGTAGCCTCAATGTTATACTTTCTCAAACACTTGCAATTGTATTTCTCTACTTCATGAATATGCATTGTGTATGATGTGAAAAGTTAACAATTGATACTTATGATAATTATTGCTTGATGACAATCAAGGGTTTAGTTTGAGAGAGTTGATAAGTTTGATAAATTCACACATTTTGATATCATAACTTCTCTACTTCATAGCATTATGGTGTGGATTAGGCTCTATTTTTATTAACGTTTCAAAGAAATTTTGATCTACACAATTTCTATTGATTTTTTAGGAAATGAAGAGAGTAGCGTGTATAAAGGTTTACAATGACTGATCTATAGGCAGATTTGTGCTTCTACGACCCGACTGTAGACAAAAACTATGGTTGCGCAAATTATTATAATCCAAGAGTTGTAGCGGACACCTCATGGTCGTAGAGTGACTGATTCAAGTCGTATCAGCACTCTCCAAAATGTAGCGACGTTATCAAGTCGTAGCGCACAACTATGAACATGTATCAAACCCTGATGCGACCGTAGCGAGATGAAGGAACCTAATGCACTTCATCTGCCCGTAGTGTGCATGACACCGCCCGTAGCGCACTGCCATCAGGTCGTAGCACACCTCCTCTACCCTTAGCACAACCCATCTTAGTCATAGCGCACGTTGACTCAACCATAGCTTCTTGGATTTAGTCGTAACGGTTGTGGGGTATCGTGAAGAAATTATTTAAAAGGTTATTAGGGTTTGAAAAAGGGGCAGTGGGATTTTGGAGGCTACTGTTGATGTTTAGGGCATTTTTCATGTTGTAAGAGGTATTTTTGAATGCTTTGTGTTAAACTTTGATTATCATGGGTTGTGATGTTTGATTTATTCAATTTCTAGTTCTAATGCAAAATCTTCTTATCTTTTACATCTCCCTCCTCTCTCTCATTATGTGTAACTAAACTTATTTGTTTTGGGGTTAGATGAAGTTTAGGGTTTAATGCTTTGGACTAGTGATCATGCATGTGTTATGATTCTTTTGCTTAGTGAATGAATTGTTAGACTTATATGAGACTATCTATCTTATCTAAGTCAATCTTGGTTATTGAATGATGAAAATCATATCAATCAACTAGTAGCTTTGCTAAGTAAAATATATGTGTGATATCTAAAAAATAGAGTTACCTTGTGTTGCTTCTTGAACTCATGAATGAAATGCAAGTAGGTTGTTAGTGTGAATGCATGAAAGTGTTATTCCTAACCTTAATTAGAATTGTGTTGACTTTAAAAAGGAATGCATAATTTGTGGAATCGAGCAAGAGTCTATTGCATGTTAAGTGATTATCCTATGCATATATAACTGTAGATGGATTCGAAACCCTAGAACATCTCCCTCATATATAATTCCACATAATTTGCATCATGCATTTGTCTATTTAGCATTCTCCTTACTTAGTCGTTGTTGATAGTTTAGTCTTTTCACCTTTAACTCTAATCGTTTAAATAACAAATTGAAAGCTATAATTTAGTATTTGGCACCTTCTTTATGGGATCGATATTTGTCTTCCTGCTCAAGGCCCATACTTTTGCGAGAATCTTGTTATATGGATATCTTCATGGCCCTTGAATCCATCGATTATGCGTAATAGTGGAGTCGTCTGAGGGGTCAACGCTAAAGAGGATGTTGTCAGAGTCGATGATGTGCAGGAGGTGGTTGGGGTTGAGAATTAGAGCCTAGCGCCAACATTTTGTCAAAATCATCGTGTGGTGGATGTGGCGGCTGAACTTTTAGCGTGTGCTCCTCGGCAAAGTATTGTGGCATTGCTTGCCATTGTCGACTAAAGGGAGTCACCAAGAAGATGACAGAAGAGATTATGGATTATCGTGGGTCGCGGATGTCTTGATCGTGGAGTCTATTGACAAGGAAGCATGAAGAAGATGATCATTATTGACCCATTAAATAGGCTCACACCCATCGCATAAAGGTTGTGATTATGGGCCTCGTGCAGATAATAGTCATTACATCGCATAAAGGTTGTGGAAATTGAGTATCTGACACTAGAACATAATTTAGAAGGGAAATTGATTAACTTGACTAAACATGATTGTTCAAAAGGAGATTGAGTATCCAAAAAAAATGAAAGAAAATCTAACTATGAGCATATAGGTTTAGATATAATAGTTCTAATTTATAGTCTTTAGCTTGACTCTTTCCTACATCAGATTAGGGATTATCTAGGCACATGGATGATCCTACATCCTCTTGTGCTGCCTCTTCCACCAATTCATCAATTATTTGATCAAGTTCATCTTTGTCTTTCTCATCAATTAATTTGTATCAAAACAATGGGATCCATATACTATATGCTACAAAGTCTTTCCAATATCGAATGATATGTCTTCGTTCTCCACTCATAGTGTCAGCTTCCCCTGTTGTATGTCGATGAGTGTTTTGCCTGTTGCCAACAATTGTCGCCCTAGTATGATCGATGTCTTCTCTCATGCCTGTGTGTCCATCACTATGAACTCAACAGGGTAGAAGAATTTTTCCACCTTTACCAAGGCATCTTCCAGGAGGCCTCTAGGCTAATCGATCGGTCAGCAAGTTGTAGTATGTTGGCGCCAAGACCACAGAGAGCGTCGACATAGTGGAAGTCACTGATAGAGCAAGGGATCACTATAAGAAAATACGCAATTAGCAAGCAAACATTTCCCCGCCATTTGCTCGCTAAAATAATTTCCGATCAATCAACGAGCAGTTTTCGACCAATGGATTGCTCGCTATATATTACTCGTTAATAGCGAGTAAAAAAATTTGGTCGCTAAATGCTCGCTAGATTCCCATTGAGTACTCGCAATTTACTCACAATATGACCGCTAAAATATTTTTTAATAAAAAAAAAATATTGTGTCTTTGCTCTTCATTTACTCGCTAATTTGCTTGCTATTTTGCTACAACTTGGCTGCCATTTGGCGGGTAAAAATGCCTTTTAAAATAAAAAAATTAGCTCGCTAAATTGGTTGGTAATTTACTCGCTAATTCGTAACTATTTTGCCCGTTATTTTTGTCACTGTTTTGCTCGCAAAATAGCCGGTATTTGCTCGCTAATTTAGTTATTTTAAAAATAATAATTAAAAATAGTATAAGATAAATAATACATTGTAATATAATCTAATCACTTGATACACATCTAATTAACATAATACAAAATAAAAATCACATAACACATAACATAAACATCACAATCGGATAATACATAATGCATCAAATTCGTCACAGTCTGACAACATCACAGTCGAAACATAACAGAGTTATCGAAATACTCAAACGTAAAATACATAATCATCCTCATCATGATCACGACGTCGTGTATCAACCTTATCACAAAAATGCTAAAAGTCATCCATCATTGACTTAATACGAACATCTATGCGATTGTCACCTACATTTATTATATCTTCAACAGAAGGATGAGAGTCGATGGCTGAACTAAATGCAGGGCTAGACACAAAAGTAGCACTCGACATGGAAGATGGCAATGGTCCTATACCACGAAGTCTACATGCGCTAGTAATTCTTGCGGCTTCATGTCATATTGCTGCATCGAACTTAGGAGGCTGTGAGGATGCATACTTCTCTCCCATAAGTAAATCATAACTATCCTACAAATTGTGATAATTGACATCGCTTTGCATTAGCAATAATTCTTTATGAAAATAAACAATTGATGGAATATAAACGTGTAAAAGCTTAATAAAACATACCAAAACATGATCTGCTCCTGGGATCAGATTATTGTTGTTTACCGGCGATCGAAGAAGGAAGGAGCGAGGGTTTGGACGAAGGGCGCCGGGTAGAGAAAAGAGAAGAAGAATCGAAGGGGGGGGGGAGATTTTGTTCGGAATTAGCGAGCAATTTAGCGAGCAAAATTTGCTCGCTAGTTTAAACTTGGTATATTAATATTATTATTGTCAGCGAGCAACTTTTGCTCGCTAAATTGGACACCTAATAATAATTATTATTATTTATAGTGAGCAGTAGTTTACTCGTAAAAAAACCTTGCAGTTAAGCCGTTATTAGCGAATAAAATTATTTGCTCGCTATTTGGCCACAAAATTGGTCATTGATATCATTTATTATGTTTCTCGCGAGCTTCTCATTGTTTTCTCGTAATTAGCGAGCAAATTTGTGGCAAAAGTTTGCTCGCTACTTTTTGCTCGCAAAATGACGTTTTTCTTGTAGTGGATGGTGAATATTCCTAGATCTTGCAACTTATGTGACTAGCCCCTATGACACAAAGATCAGCAGTGAGGTGTTAGTTTAATAACCCTTGTCTCTTTGATCTTCCTCTTGTAGTTAAGTATGTCCTTCAAGAACTTGCCATAGCTAGGCATTTGAGCAAGGGCTTCAACAAATGGGTTGTTGATGTTAAGTTGCTTAAACACCTTCAGAAGCTTCGCAAACTAGTTGTCCAACCTCTCTTTATGATACTTCTGAGGATAGGGGAGGTTGACATGCTTCTATGTGGAAGGTGTTCTCTTCTTAGCTCCTCTCCATGCAAGTTTTTTTTCTCTTCTGCAATGGTTTTTGGATCTCCATTTGTAACTTCAAGTGTCTCGGCACTAGGGGCTTGGGATTTCCAATTGAACTCCACTCTTGTCGGTGACAACTTTAGCGTGCTCCTTAGGTTTTTTCTCGGTATTGCTGGGTATGGATCCTGGTTGTCTTCTAGATATGATGCTTGCTAGCTATCCCACTTGAGTCTCCAGGTTCTTGATGGCCACATCTTGGTTTGTGAATTTTACCACAACTATGGTCATGAACTTTCCCAAAATATCTTCCAAGGTGATATTCGACTCTTACCGTGGTTGGAACCTAAGAGGGGATTGTTTTGGCTTGTTAACCCAAGAGTAATTAAGGTTCATTATGAGGCCTATCTGGAACCCAAAGTTACATGCATTATTGTCCCTGAAGAAAGTGTTATCAATGTAATTGGAATTCTCTAGTGGTTGCTGAGCAACGTTTGTTCCAATGAGGCACTCATGGTTCGGGTGACCACTGTAACTAAGGATCTTCCTATACCTAAAGATGGAATGAAATAATTGATAAATGGAGGAAATTTAATCTAGTCTCAACTTGTCAATGTTGCAAGTTAGAGTCGTCTATTATTCCCTAAACATGTGTGAACTAACTCTTTCAGTTTTTAGTCTCACTACATATCAAGCATAATGCATTATGTGATTCCCTACAAATCTAGGATCTCTTTCAATTTCTCTTAGACTACCATACAAGTTAGGGATCATTCGATTTCTCCTAACAAGCGGTATTCATGCAAAGGTTATACCTAGATCAATTTTTAATTCAAGATACACAACTACAATGAAACGTCCTCTCGGATCGCATTCAAATCATGCAAGAAAATCAAAAACAAAAAAAGCATTGAGAATACCACAAATACTATCAGACAATTCCAATTATTAAAAACAATAGAAAAGAACCAAAGTCAAGGGTTCGACTATACAACCCTAAATCAAGTTACTCCATAACTGAAGAAATAAACATCAGATTCAAAATTCATCCTAAAAGAATTAGGAAATACAAACAAAAGTTCCATATAGTCAACAATGTCTTTCGATTTCGTGTTCAAGATCGTCAACACTTTGCTTCACTTTGGTAGTAAAATTCATCCAAAGCCTTCGTGATGCCCTCTCCAAAGACCCTTGTGTCTTATTTACATCTTCTGGAACCGAGTAGTTAGGGTTTGGAGAGGGTGCATCAAAGATCCTATGCGGTGGCTGAGTTAACGACCCAAAAATATGATGTAGCGGATGTGAATTGGGGAAAGTCTACATGACAGTCACGATCGTGATTCCGAGTTAACGTCTGTGAAGTTGGTTGCATGATATATGATACATCTATGTCGCGGCCGTGAGGGAAGTCATCATGCTCATTAAGTCTTGTGATGCTCTGACTTGACGTGATGATATATCTCTATAGCGCTCGTGATGATCTCCTTCACGGTCGTGAGGTTGATGGTGATAGCTCGTACTTCTGCAACGGCCATTAAATTACTTCTCATGGTTGTTAGGTTGTTGGTAACTACACTTATGCTCTGTAGCAGTTATGAGATGATTCCTCGTGGCTGCAATATTTTTATTGTGGCCAAAATATGTTGAATTTCCCTCCTTTTCCATCTATAACATGAGAAAACTCAAATTTTAGCAGATCACTAACTCTTCATGCAATTTAATGCTAAATGCTCATGAAACATACATAAAATGCGTAAAATGACATGATGAAAGATATGAAATGCATGACACCTTTTGCATGCACCAAAAGTTTATTAACAAATATTGTCCACCTCAGAAGGCAACATAATTGAGAAATGAACAGTAATCCTTTAGGCAAGACGATGATGGAACATTATGTAAAGCTTGGAAACAATTCAGGGAACTACTCGTTGGTGTTTTGGACAATCAAATTCCTCTATGGGAGTTGTTGGAAGGCTTCTACAATAGACTTTGCCAAAGTGTCAAGGATAAGATAGATGCCTTAGCTAGAGGCACTGTCATGGGCAAGAAGCGTCCAAACGAAATATATGATCTTATTGAGGATGTGTTGTTCAACTCCTTGAGAACCAAACGGTCTATCTAGAAAAGATGAGTCCATAATGTGAACAATGATGGAGTAGTGACTCAGCTGGAGTTATTAAACAAGAAGTTTGAGATGTTTATAATCATGGTTTACCTGAGTGATACAAGTGGAAGAGCAAACAACAATAGTGATTGTCCTAAAGGTAAATTCCAAACGAAATCTTGTTTGAGAATGCTAGCTTTGTTTTTTTATTCTTTCCTTAGAAATTTAGTAATAGGAAACTCATACAACCCAAGTTGAAGGAATCACCCGAATTTCTCATGGAGATAAAATATATGATAATAGCCCCCTCAACAACTTCCACAAACCGGATATCTAAGGCAACAATTTCAACCTCTCTAAAACCTATGCAAGCAACTGATAACAAGAACAACTTGGAGGAACTAATGACAAGATTCATGTCAACTATGAAGATCAAGATAAACAACAACGATGCATCCATATGAAACTTGGAAATTTAAATTAGACAAATAGAAGAGTCGTTGACTGAGCATACACCAGGATCTCTTTAGAGAAACATTGAGAAGAATCTGGTCATCCTCCAGAAATCTTAACCGAAGTTGTGGTAAAAGTCAAGCTAATGACTATAACTTAGAACTGCTCTACCTAAACACTTCTCATTTAGTTAGTTTTATTATTTTATATGTGGTTAGTTTGGATTGTCACACTAGAGTCTTAGCAGAGTCATAATACCAATTGGTTGGCCTCCTCATCATATTTCTAATCCTATAAATTTTGATACTAATTTTAAGGGGTCGTTATGAAATGCCACAGGTTGTGAGACCTGAATCTAGTGAACCATTAGCAATCATTACGGACTTGACAGAGACATACGTTGAATGTTCTAATTTCATAGGCCGTTTCCATCTTTTTATAATCCAATTTGCTACAAATCAAGTTCTGAGATATAATTAGATTAGTTATGGTGGATTCGACACTTTAATCATTCCTTTATTACTTGATGTGACTACTGCATTTGCTAATATTATTGCTATCAGTATTGTTCGCATCAGCAATAGTCTTTATTTTTTTCTCTTTCTCACTCGACTAAACACTCTTGAAGGAGTTATCTTCTCTGAATGGTCTCTTTGATGAAAGCTTGAGCTTCTCCAAACTTCTGCAATTGCAAAAGCTTCTCCTCCACCCTCGCCTCCTTCATCATTTTGCCATCTCTTTTTAAAAAAGCCATCAAACTCCTTACTTTTTTTTCTTTATTTTTTACCATTCACTTGAGCATTTTCATCTTACCTTTATTTTTTTTACATCCATTTGTCATTTGGGGCTTTTTTCTTTCTAATCTTTTAGGGTTCTTGTCTGGTTACATTATGATGTTACTGTAACACCCCCAAATTCACATCCAGCCACATGACAAAATACAAACTTGGAGACGCTACGACCTATCTTTTTTGACTTGACTTTGACCAAAAGACTTGCCAACAAGATGCAAAAGCAATAAATTTTAAAATAAAATTAAATAAAGATAGTTTACCAGGATAAATCATCTTTTTACATTGTTCTATAAAAGAAAATACAAAACTAATTAAACTCAGTAAAGACCAATTTGACTCAAGCTAGACATCTATCATGTGCAAGCTTTCACATCACAAACACTTGCATCACTAGTGTAATCACTTATTCATTATTACCTCCCTCGCTTGCAGAATCCAAAGCAGGGGAAACGATATCCCATGAGCTATAAAGCCCAATATGCAAAGAAAATTGCAATAGGAAGAAACATATATAAAGTCATAACAATAATCAATTTTTTGCATCTCCTTTTTGTTTAATATCATTTATCAATTGCAAGAACCTCAATTGCAATGTTGTTAAGCAAAGATCATTATCCTTTGTTCAATAGGTCCAAGCCCAATTCAATCTTTACTTAGGACCTTTTAAATTCTTTTAGGCTATTGTCCTAAGTTATTCAATTATAACAATCAATTCTGAACTTTTATCAATCATGAAGGTCATTGGCTTTTGTATTCATCGGTTCCATTAAGGCTAACCAAGCCTGAAGAATCCGTAAATCAATAATAATTCTTCCCGAAGGAACCAAATTGAACCAGGAGAAACCAACAATAATCCTCAAAGGATTAATGATTGTTTCTCAAGGAACCCAATTATCAATTGAACTAGTATGCAGTCATTCCTAAATGAACCCGATTGAACCACTAGGGATCCGTGTACATTCATTTCCCATGTGAACCCATAGATAATTGTCCTTAAAAGAACCCAATTTCCCTACGGTTAGGTGTCGATTCACCGTGAAAACCAATTCATCCTCTTAGTGACTCAATTAAATCAAACACAACATTTATTTTAATTCCTACTATCATGGAAAGTTTAGGCTTTTATACGCCATGCATCAATCAATAATTCATCAAATAAAAAAAGAACAATTCAATATGGCAGCAGAAACATGGCTGGCGTCCTGACGAACACAGTTAGTTTCCATTGGGACATGGCTAGTGTTATACTTGGACATGATCCATCATCAATTATCTTTCTTAGTCAGGACAAGGCCCATATTGACAAAGAATAAGGTCCATGTCATGTGCACGCGGTCTAGGCTCGAGGCGACCCGACCCACGTTCAATTCGATTTCAATTTACCTCCAATCACGCGGCCGATGCTCAGGTGCAACACAGCCCGAGTCATGCATGGTGTTGACGTTATCAGAGAACAGACCCGTGATAGGGTGTGTCCGTCTCCATTGCAGCGTACATGGAATGCATCTGAGACCAGTGTGGTCCATGTCACGATCGTTGAGTTGGTCGACTTCAATGATGTTGAGGAACATGGAGCGCATCAAGGGGCGACACGATCCGTCTTCTATGCTCTGTTATCCTCTTGCAAAACATGGCGACGTTCACATAGTAGGATCACTTGGACCAAGAAGGGGGGGATGAATTGGTGTACTAACATTTTTTCGCAACAATTAAAACAGCATAGATTATCACTAAGCAAATTGATAAGAAAAGCAACAGAAAGGAAATGCAAACACAAGAAGAAGATTTGTTGACGAGGTTTGACCCAACTCCTTGGCCTACGTCCCTGCTCCGACTTCTCATGCCTTGAGAAACTCAGAGTTCTACTATCAACTCTTCTTTCCGAATAGGGAGAAGCACCCTTTTATAACACTAATTTTTTCTCCGCTCAAGAGGCAAGTCCACACCTCTTTTCACAATGAGCTTTCTCTCAAGACTACAAGGAAGACTTCTAACACAATCTCTCTTACAATATGAATTCACTTAAGAACAAGAGAGAAGGAGAAGAGAAATTTGTAAGTTTAGGCTCTAAGTGCTCTTTGGATGTTCTTGGAAGTATGCAAGATGAATCCTTCAACTTAGTTATTGTTGCAACCTCATAAATGCTCTTACATAGCCCCTTGTCTTCAGTGTGACCGTTATCCACCTTTTCCCTTTTGATTGGATATAAAAAATATAGTTGTTAGGTTGTTCTGCTTGCCACTGATTGACCGCTCCTTTATAACGGTCGATTGCTCTAACGAAAACTAGTCGTTGGGAGTAGACCAGTCGACCACTGTCCTGGAGCGGTCAATCATTTTTCGTCAAGAAGCAAACTGCAGCACTATCATCCAGAGTGGTCGATTGCTTTAGTGGAGTGGTCGATCGCTTTGGCAGACCGGTCAACCGCTCTAACAAAAAACTATTTGTTGACAGCAGACCGACCGACCGTTGTCCTAGCGCGGTAAATTGTTTCTCATCCAGAGGTAAAGTTCGGTTCTATTGTCGGGAGCGGTCGACCTCTTTGGCGGACTGGTCGACTGTTGTATCGACCTTTTGAAACGGCTATTGTTGTTTTCATACCGGTCGACCGCTGCCCTCGAGCGATCGATCATTTTGTCTTTGAATGCCCTTTTTCATTTATTTTTCAACCTATAAGTTGCACAACCTAATACTTGATTAAATAACTTTAATCATGTAATTTTGCTATCATCAAAATACGTGGGGTGTAACCTTTGAACCAACAATCTCTCCCTTTTTGATGATGGAAAACTTATGTTATTATTTTTTGCAAATAATAATAATAATTCGAAATAACTCCCCCTTAATTGCTCCTTTTAGTATATGCATAAATAGATATTATTAACAATCATAATTAAGGGAGAGCCATAAGTTAGTCATACTCAAGATAATTTTAAATTTCACATAGATAACATAATACTGAGAGTATGATTTAAGGTGATAATCTAAAGACATCATATGAGCAAGTTAATAATCTAACAGTACATGATAATAGTATAGCATAATCAAAATAACATAGTCAAGATTACAATCCAAACATCCAAAGTACATAGTCATGGCTTGGCACTAGCCAAAGCCTAAAGCAACCAAAGGCAAATTCTAAACATCACATATTCACTCTCCCCCTTTTGACATCATAAAAAAAAGAGAAGGGGAGGTATCAAAACAACTCTAAGCGTCTGGTGCTCTCGCATCATCGTCATAAGGGGAGGTGTCAAATTTTGTTGAGCATAGATAGGCAAACAAGCACACCTGAGAAGACTGAATGTGACGCTCGATCTGTTGTTGTCCAACCTCCAAGACATCCATCCTAGCGACCAAGCTATCATAATCAGCACGTGTAAAATCTTGGAAGAGAGGCAGGGATGTCTGTAGCCTAGTCAGTGTCCATCGGCTGCTCAGACTAAGGGACATCATCGGGCTCCTCCTCTAAATCAGAATCCAGTGTGGCGTTTCTCCCCTTTCCAACATACATCCACTCGTCATTACAATAGTGCAAACCCTTGCGATTGAGTGTACCAACACCAATAATATATGTGGGACTCATCTTTAAGATTTCCTCATCACCAGGAATAGGAACCTCACTAAGATGAAAGATGCGAGTAAGAAATTGGCCAAAATGAAGACTAGTCTTTTGACCATGAGCAGGAAGGATCTTTTTCTTAGTATTGACTAGGGTCTGGGTCATGGTAGCTCCAAAATTGGTAGGATGGGTATCGATGTTCAGAAGGTAGTAGAGATGAAAGAGATCCTAATATGTAATGTCGGTGCGATGACCAGAGCGAGGAAAGAAAATATGGCCAAAAAGATAGTGTGCGGCTTTAAGAACATGGCACGAGAGCATATGCACACCCTTGGACGAAAAACTATCACACTTGCCCTCAAACACAACATCAAGCACTTCATCGAGAGGAATAGGATAGTTCCACATGTGTAACAAATCATGTATCACCCTTAGTGGGTACACCTAGAATCTCAGACAAACTGGTCGAGGTGAGGATAATGGGAGATCCAAGGACAACTGATTCGATAGTGTTCCTATTGTTGGAATATAACATGTTGGCATAAAAATGATGCACCAATCGAGGATAGATAGGCTCGTTAATATCAAGAAGGGGAAGCCACCCTATGCCATCGAAAAGATCACGCAAATCTACTCGTTTGCCAGATACAATCTTGCGTGAGGCATACAATTTCTTGTAGTTTGAGGCAACCGTGGAGTTGACAAAGAGAGACAAATCAAATTCTTCTTCAAGAGTCAGGGTTTGAAGATAAATTTGGGCCTTTTGCTTGCAAGGCACACGGATGAAACCTTTGGAAGTTGGGGTTTTTGCGTTTGGAACTCATGATCAAAGTGAAACAAGTCAAAAGAGAAAGAGAAATTCACGCAAAAATTTTATCAAACACTTGGTGGGTGAAATTTGAAGATTAGATTTTGACAAGAGAGATGTTGTGAACAGTTCCCCTTACGACATAATGATGAAAGTAATCTCAAGATGGTAGTTTTAACCACAAGAAAGAAAGATCAATGGATGAAAATGAAAGTGGAGTTAAACCCTAGAAAATGGATAAAACACAAGAAAAGAAAGTGGAGTTAAAACAAAACTAAAAGAAAGTCAAACCCTAGAAAGTAGCCCGAAGATGATGACGGTGTGATCTCCAATCTCCAGGGATGAAAATGAGTGGGAAAAGGATTTGGAGTTGAGGGAGAAGAAAAAGAGAAGAGAGAGAGAGAGAGTAAGAGAGATGAGAATTGCATGAAAAAAGAGAGCTCTCAGAGTTGCGGTCGACTGGTTTGCCCAACGGTCGATCGTTGTTGAGTAATCGTTAAACACGTTTGCTCGCACCGATCGATCGCTGACTTACACCGGTCAACCACTTTCACTGAGTAATCCAAAATTCTTTTGAACATGTCGATCGCTCGCCTGAACTGGTCGGCCGCTCTGAAATTATTTAGAAAATCTTCATTTCCAAGTCATAAATGGAATTTTTAACTATTAACTTAAATGTATGTGTTGCCAACACATTTTCAATGTTCAATTCACGTAAATAGTAACACTTGCATTGCCAAGGCACCCTTAATTTGAATTTATATGAAATCACAAATCAAGCATACCTAATTCTCTTTTAAGCATACAAAATCATTCTTCACTCAATGGTTTTGTAAAGATATCGACAAGTTGAATCTCAGTAGAAATATGTTCAATAAAAATATTTTTAAAATTCACATGATCCCTAATAAAATGATTATATCAAATCAATATGTTTTGTCTTAGAGTGTTGAACCAGATTTTTAGTCATCTATATCTTACTAGTATTGTGCCATTTCATAAATATTGTTGAGCACTTTATACCATAATCAAGTAATTATTGTTTAACCTATAAAATTTGTGCACAACAACTATCGACCGCTATATATTCCGCTTCGGCAGTAGGGAGAGCTATAGAATTTTGCTTCTTTCTAGCCCATGAAATGAGGGAACTAACAAGAAAACAACACATCCCACTAACTTTTTCTATCTACTTTGCATCCGATAAAATCCGCATCGTTGTTTGAATGAAGATCAAAAGAGGAGTTCCTATCATCCATATGCCTAATCCACTTGTATGTTTAAGATATCACATAATTCGCTTAACGACAACTAAGTGACTATCTTTAGGTGCAGATTGAAATCTAGCACATAAGCATACACTAAACATGATAACAGGTCTAGAAGTCGTTAAATAGAGAAGGCTACCTATTATACATCTATACCTTTTTTTATCAATTGGCTTGTCATTCTCATCCATATCCAATTTTGTTGTCGTGCTAATTGGTGTAGAACTTGGTTTGCAATCGTTCATGCCAAAATGCTTGAGCACTTCATTTATATATTTTTCTTGGCCTATGAAGATACCTTCTTTTGTTTGCTTTACCTTCAGTTCAAGAAAAAATTGAGTTCACCTATAAGACTCATCTCAAACTCCTTTTGCATAAGAGCTTCAAACCCTTTGCACAATTCTTCATTAGTAGCACCATAAACAATATCATCAACATAAACATGTACCACTAAGATATATTCATTTTGATGCTTTAAAAATAATGTAGTGTATCTTCTCTTTTTGAAAATCATTTTCAATTAAAAAAGAGCTTATCTATCATACATGCTCTAGGAGCTTGTCTAAGACCATAAAGTGCTTTTGACAACTTGCAAACATGATTCGGAAGATCGGTATTTTCAAACCCTTGAGGTTGTTCAATATATACCTCCTCATCTATGTATCCATTTAAAAATGCCGATTTAACATCCATCTGAAAAAGTTTAAAATCTTTAAAACATGCAAAAGATAAAATCATTATAATTGCTTCAAGTCTAGCTACCGAAGCAAAAGTTTCATCAAAATTAATTCCTTCTACTTGTGAGTAACCCTTGGCCATTAGTCTAGCCTTGTTTCTCACAATGACATCATTTTCATCTAGCTTGTTCCTAAAAACTCACTTGGTACTGATTATAGGATGGTCCTTGGGTCTTTTTACAAGCTTTCAAACTTGATTCTTTTCAAAATTTTCAAATTCTTCTAGCATAGCAATTATCTAATTTGAGTCATTTAAAGCTTCATCAACATCTTTTGGCTCTATTTGAAAAAGAAAAGTCAAAAAAGTACATATATTCTTTGAGAAGTTTTGAGTTTTTACCCCATCACCTAGATTACCTATGACTTTGATCAAGAGGATGGGATTATGCAAGCTTCTAATTCTTTGGTACCACTTGTTGAGCCTCAATTTGTTGTTCTTCAATGACTTCTTCGTTTGATGACTCCTTATCTGTGACTTCTTGCACATTTGCATCTTTCTCATTTGTCATTGAATCTCCATCACCTCTTCATTGTCCTCCTTTAGATCTATTTCCTTTCTTATCAAAGAGTCATTAGGTTCATTAAATCTAACATTCATTGATTCTTCCACGATAAGTATTCATTTGTTAAAAACTCTATGCCTTACTAGTCATGGAGTAACCAAGAAAGATAGCATCATTACACTTTGCATCAAACTTACCTAATTTATCTTTATTATTCAAAACAAAACATTAGCATCCAGATGCTTTAAAGTATGAAATATTATGCATCTTTTTATATAAAATTTCAAAACATATTTTCTTTACAAGAGGCCTAAGCAAAATTCTATTTAAAATATAACAAGAAGTGTTGATGGTCTCCGCCTAAAAATATTTGGGCAAATTACTTTCATTTAAAATAATTTTAGTCATTTCTTGAAGTGTTCTATTTTTTCTTTCTACAACTCTATTTTGTTGAGGTGTCCTAACAGTTGAAAAGTTATGAAAAATATCATTCTCCTCATAAAATTCTTCAAATTTATGATTTTTAAACTCTCCTCCATGATCACTCTTAATGTTTGATATTTTCACTTCAAATTCTTGAGTTCTTTTTACAAATTTAGAAAACCCTATTAACAGCCTCATTCTTTTGAGTAATAAATAGCGTCCAAGTAAATTGAGCAAAATCATCAACTATTACAAACACATATTTTTTGTCTCCTAAACTCACAACATCAATGGGTCCAAATAAATCAAGATGCAATAATTTTAAAGGCATGTTTGTACTAATCATTTCTTTTGATTTAAATGAAGATTTAATTTGTTTACCCTTAAGACAAGAAGCACAAACAATATTTTTCTCAAATTTAACTTTAGGTAGTCCTCTTACTAATATTTTTGATTTTTTTGTAAAGTAGTTTGAAATTTACATTTCACAACTGTCTATTCCAAAGGTTAGTATCATCATGGAAAGCAATAAAATATTTTTCATTTCCCAAGTCTTCAAAACTAATTTGATAAATATTGTTGTGACGAAAATCAACATATAGTAGTTGTTCAAATTCATCCAATATTAAGCATTTATCTTTTTCAAATTTAACTAAGAAATTTTTGTCACACAATTGGTGAATACTAATCAAATTATGTTCAAGACTATCAACTAAAAAAAAATTCAAGATTAACTTTGTCACCCTTACCAACATTACCTATACCAATGATCTTTCCTTTTACATTATCTCCAAAGGTAACGATTTCAAAGTTCTTCTTTTCTAAAGTAATGAAATTGATTTGATCTCCCGTTGATGTGATGCATGCAATTTATAACATATTTTAGGACCAGCATTAGGCATAATTTTGAGACATTTTCAGGTTGCATGCATCCATTTAGTTCTTTTTTTGTTCATATTGTTTCGAGTCATGGTTCTACTCTTGTTTATGTTAATTTTGCAGGAAATCAGCTAATGTGAAGCTTTAAAGGGCTAGAATCGGCGGGAACAAGATTACCGATTCATCGCGGGTCGTTATGAAGTCAAAATGGAGCAAATTCAGTAGTCATGAGTCATTACATGCCGTTACGACCTATCCAGAGACGATTGGAAGTTTTAACTCAATTGTCACGGGTCGTTATGCACTATAACGGGCCGTAACACATAAGGTGACGACCGCAACATGATATTACGACCTTCACAGAAGCTCCAACACAGATATATCTCATCGTCACGGGCCGTTATGAAATGTTACAGGTCGTGACGATATCCAGGACAACAGCAGTCGCCAACTTACGAGCCATCATGCATGATCATGGCTGTTCCAGTGGGCAGCAGAGTGGAAATTCAGATGTTACGGGGCGTGACAATTGGTAACAGGCCGTAAGTCGAGGATGACACCGAGAAGCCGCCCCATCTGATCACGACTTACGGGCCGTGAAGGCTCATTACGAGCCGTGAGGTATGAATACTTATCAGAAATTGTTTACTTACGGGCCGTTATGGAGTTTCACAAGCCGTTACGATGCTACAGGATTTTGGTTTCGGAGTTTTATCACGAGATTTGACGGTCATAAAGAAGTGAATTTGATCTAAACCCTTGGAGGACTGATTAAGATATATTTTTAAGAGTTATAAGAGACTTCTTTATGATTTTATCATGACCATTGGTGAAGAAAACATGATTGGATCCAAAGATGATGACGAAACCCTAGTTTGGGAGCAGAGTATAAAAGGATATATTAAGAATATTGAGAGGACGGCTGGTTGGGAGTTAATTCAACCCTTGGAGAATAGAAGACGAAGGCTAGAGGCTATTGGATTGGAGGAAGAACGGTGCATTCGCTGGAAGGCTGTTCAACTTCGTCCTTCGTAGTTTCTGTAATTTATTCTTTTTTGAGATGAACTTCATATGTTATTTAGTTATGAACGATTTTATTAGTGAGTAGTTCATTTTAGGGAGTTTGTGAACCCTAATGTTGATTGGATGATCTTATAAATTATTCCTTTTGAATGTGTGATGTGTTCTTAATGTTGTTCTTCTTCTGAGATGGTTTTAAATATCTTTTATTAACTTCTTAGTGTAGAAGAGTTTTAAGATCTTATTGGTATGAAGAATTGATCCAGAAATATAAGTCTTA
>LTAE01001309.1:69963-81337 GCA_001647135.1 Pontederia paniculata | reverse complement strand
ATGAAGATACAATTATTTGATGGAGTGGAATAGACTAGGAGGACCCATATGAATTGAAACTGAGATTCATAATCTTACTGCAAATTATTTTGTGGTATTTGGATGAATTCAGTGTGAGGTTGAAGAATAAGTTGAACTATTACTGATTGCTTCAATAAGAAAATATTTATGCTATTTGCATTATAGAGTGAACATTCGTCATCTCTTTTTGTTCTTATATGATAAAATGACCTCATGTCTTCTTTTCTGTTCCCCTTTTGTGCTTTATATAATATGATCAATTAAGTCAAATTAATTTAAGGTTGAAATCTAGAAGCCTAATTTCCAAAGCAAATTGCTTCTCTTTCATCTTCTTTAAGTAGGGTATGTAACATAACAAATTGACCTTTTGCCGATAGCATTTATTTTGTTACATCCTCCAAAATTGTATGTCATATTAAAAGTCCATGGAACTTATGTTTCTGAATGTGTTTTAGATACTTGTTCTACATTGATTAACCCATACAGTGAGAGTCAGAGGCCTTTCCGGCAATACTGCTGAAATCATCCAGATTTTTTTTTTCTTTTTTTGGTGGGAAGTATGAATTTTACTTGGATGTATACATGAATATTCAGTATCCAGATTGCTTCGTGTATAACCTCCCATTACATGGTAGGTCTGTTAATCCTCCAATCCTTTTTATTTCATGGTGACCTAGAACCTATCTCTTTCAGGCGATAATGGATCTGAACAAAGTGAGCGATTGTGCGCGAACTATGGCATTGAGACAAAGGAATATTCATCATGGACAGATATGTTGAAATTAAGCTCCACTTCAACAGGAAGCAGCACCTATGGAACAACTTCAGATGTCTTGGCGACGAATAACATTCCTGAGTCTTCTAATTGTAGGGTGAGTTTGGTTTTCAATAAACTGGACTAGGCATACTGCAGAGGGTGAATCCACAAAGTATTTTGACTCCCGGTTGCATTTCCAAAAATTGTTAGTTGTAATGCATAACATGAATAATGCAAATGATTGTTTATTGTCCATTAGTTCAATTTTCTTGTGGTCAACATTTCATTGCATGATACGTGGATCGATCTTATCTTTTTTTTATCATTTCATAGGTCTCTCAATTCTAATTTCTCTGCTTAATCCATATACATGCTTTGTGATGACTTTTTAAGTGCTGGTCTGAAATTTTTTTGAGGGAGCTGGTCTATGACATGCCTTGCTACTTTAACATTCTGATTATTACTGTGCTATATTACCCAAGAGAATTTACTTGGCATAGCTGTTGCTTGGTATTTATTTTGCATATTCTCTATGCACAGATATACTAGAAAAAAAATGCAGTGACTTGCATGCTTTAATCAAAAGAAAAAAAGGAAAAAAAAAGATAGAAGTTCATATGTGGTCATGTGTTACAGGATCAATGCTGTTCTTCCTCTGAGAAAAGATCTGCTGATCTATTTTTACTGTCAAAGAATATGCCTTTGTATAGAGAAGACAATGGTTTTGCTACTCGAGCAACTTCTGAGAGTGATAATTATGAAGATTATCTCACAAAGAACATACCTCTTCAAACCAACAGTAAAAATGATATAACAATTGATCGGATGAGGTCTTTAGATTTTGGAAATATTGCATATTCGTCCGAGCTCTCGAGCACATTGTTTGAGGATGATCAATCCCAAGGTTCTCTAGGGATCGATTCAAATTTGACTTTGGCACAAAGACAACAGTTTAGCATCCGTGAAATCTGTCCAGAATGGGGATATGCCGGTGATAATACGAAGGTACGATCTGCATGAAAGTTTTATGTTAAGCAAAACTTTTCTTTTATTCTCTTTCTTGGTATCTGTTTGCCAAATGGATACTAATAACTGGTGCATGTCTCATGAATAATTATTAGCAGATAGTACATTTGACTAAGTGAATTCCATGTTAAATGATATACTGTCAAGCTTTTGACTAGAGTGTGGGGGGAGATCTTGTGACATGTTTCCCATATGTAGTTTTCCCTTTTTGTCATACGTGCACATCATTTTGGATCAATATACTTAGACACATGGATGACTCGTTTCTTCTAGTCATCCTTTTACCCTTAAAAACTGCTTTTGAGTGACTACACTCCCTAAACATTCTTATGTTGGCCCTTGTTTGCATTCTCTGGAAGCTTAGCAATCAGCATATACACCCATCAACAAATCTAAAATCTGTTTGGGCATTTTCCATATGTTTAGGCTACGAATGAATTAAGTTCTTGTATATAGATTAGTAAAGTTGAACCGTTCTAGTAGGGCTGTTGGAAGTTTAAATTATTACACGTTGAACCAAAGTGGGCAGATCTTTCGTTGAAGATCTAAATTCAACATTCGATCTTCGAAGTAGCCTCATGAAAATTGAATTTTTCCAAAACAGTATTAGGAATAAATATTACATAGGTTTGTATTTATAGGCCTTAAGGGGTCCAAAAAGACAATTCAATTAGGGTTGGTGGACACTGTCCAAGTCAGCTTAGTAAATGAAAAAGAAGGAATTTGAACCAACTTAACAGAAAATGAAATACAAAATTCTGCTCATAATAGTTGTAGGAATCCACTGCTTGTCCATTCTCCTAGTTGTAGTAGGAATCCTACACATCATGGGTTGACTTTTGTCACTTGAGTTTACAAACAATTATACTTTGTGGCTAAAGCTTAACCTTGCCACGGTTTATTTTAGTGCTCAAAGTTTGCAATTATGGATAGCCCATATTATTTTAATTGTAATTCATGCTTTAGTGTGTATTTTTCTATTTTTTATGACAAAGCAAATAATGCCCTATTGCGATCTCTTTATTGTTTTCTTGATTTTATGTTTTCAATTTCTAAACTCCTGCTATCCTCTATCGGTAAACTGCTTCAAACTTAAATGTGCTTATTATCTGACACACAACCTGGAATGCAGGTTATCATTACTGGAGATTTTCTTTGTGATCCTACTAAACTTTCTTGGAAGGCAATGTTTGGTGATACTGAAGTTCCTCTTCAAATCATTCAGGAAGGCGTGTTTCGTTGTCAGACACCTCAATGTGGTATTGGTAAAGTAACTATGTGTATCACATCTGGGAATAGGGAGTCCTGCAGTGAAATACGTGAGTTTGAGTTTCGTCCGAAACCATCTACAACTAGTGATTCTGGCATATTGCCAACTGTTGATACTACTACAAGTTCTGAAGAATTATTACTTCTGGCCAGGCTGGTTCAGATTCTTTTATATGGTTTTGATAGCTTAGCGGTTGCGAAAGGTTCCATTAATCTTCAAGTTGAAAATTCGGTACAACTAAAGGTAGGTAGTCACTGGCACCGGATGATCGAGAGTCTCAATAGTGGTTGTGCAAATTCAATAGATACTATAGAATGGATTGTGGAAGAATTATTGAAAGATAAACTACCACATTGGCTTTCATCAAAAGACAAACATGATGAACAAACAAATTGTTTGCTATCAAAGCAAGAACTCGGGATTATCCATATGATTTCTGGTTTGGGATATGAATGGGCTCTAAGTTCAATGCTTAGCACTGGCATTAACGTAAATTTCCGTGATACAAATGGATGGACTGCCCTGCACTGGGCTGCGTATTATGGAAGGTGAATAAAGATTTCTTACATAGATACATGAGCTTCTTGCCTATTCTTGAATGACGCAATGGTTGGATTGAGTTTTTCCTTGCATATTCCATATTTCCTATGCTAAGTTAAAATTCTTGCATTTGTTATTCAATATGTATATATCTACCCGGTTAATTGCAAAAACTTATGTTTATAACTTTTTTTTTTCTTTCAGAGAAAAAATGGTCGCTGCACTTCTTGCTGCTGGTGCATCACCTGGAGCAGTCACAGACCCCACCCCACAAGACCCAATGGGAAAAACACCAGGTTTTCTGGCTTCAGCCAGAGGACACAAAGGACTTGCTGCATACCTTTCAGAAATTGCTCTAACTAGTCATCTCTCTTCTTTAGCTATGAAGGAAGCTGAAATTTCCAATGTGCCTGCTGAGGTAGAAGCCGAGAAAGCTGTTGAAAGTATTTCACAGAAGAGTATTGAAATGCACGGGGGAACTGAAGATGAACTTTCACTTAAAGATTCTCTTGCAGCTGTAAGAAATGCAGCTCAAGCTGCAGCGCGCATACAAGCTGCCTTTCGTGCACATTCGTTTAGGCGGAGACAAGAAGTGGTTGCTTTAAGGCGAGATGACTATGGCATGACTTTAGGAGACATACAAGGAATTTCAGCAGCATCAAAATCTCATAGGTATTTACATGGTTCACAAGATCAGAAGTTTGATAAAGCAGCTTTATCTATTCAGAAGAACTATCGGGGTTGGAAAGGACATAAAGAATTTCTTACCTTGCGGAAGAATGTCGTAAAGATACAGGTGACATGTTTTTGCTTTCTTGATCTTCATTACAAGTGTTTATGGTATGGTGCTTCGTGTAAAAATGTTCAAGTGCATTATGCTGTTGTTAAATATTAAACTGTAATATAGAAACAAAAAATGTTCAATATCCTACTGAGATTGTGTGTGTGTGTACATAAAGTCATTAGCTTGGCGACTGATATAACATAGAACCATCATAAACTAATTACTTCATTTTCAGATAGAGAAGGAAAATTCTGATACCACTTTTATGCCTTGCCTGGAACATAAATTAACTTAATGGCAACAATGTTGCAAGGACCTTCCCAGTGTACCACCAAAGCCTTTCTCAAGAAAATGTACATCCAAGACAACTTTGTTTGTAGATGATCTTTTCACAAGATAATTAGCTGTTAAAATTCAAAAAGGTAACATAGCATTTTCCTTGTGAAAAGCATAATGGAGGGCTGCATTTAGATAATATGGTATTTTTCCTGCTAGTAAGACGCTTGACATATGGTCTTCTTCCTCTTTGCTTCTAGAAGAGAACAAGGCCATACTAGTAGAACCTTAAGTTTTTGATAAAATGTAAACTATATATAATGGTTGTTGATTTTTTTTCCATTTTTTTTGGATGTGAATAACTTCAAGCCGAGCCAATATATGACTTGAGCCAAAGGTAATAAATCATAGCTCGTTTCTAGTCAAGCTAATCAGCAGTCTCTTATTCCTCTATTTTATATATATTATTGTTGTTCTTTAATATTAGAATCATTATAATGGTTGTTATCTCAGTAAAGGATTTTTGGAAGGGATCCCTAATTATTTAAATTACGTGATTCACCCTTTATTATATATGGTGGATAATATGAAAATCACTCTTTTAGTTCTTGATTCAAATTCCTTCTTTTTCATACGAAGGAAAGAAGAACAACCCTACATGTAATGGTTAGGATTTTCTGTACTAGCCTGGAGAAAATGTTAACATTGAAGAGAGATTTTGTAATGGCCAGGATTTGTTCCTCAACAGCTATTCTAGTATAATGGCAAGATTCCCGCAAGTATGTGGCACCTTGTTTAGTATTAATAAGATCCTACCATAGGAAAGAGTACCCAAAGAAGCTACTCTTTATTAACCGAGGCAAACCGCCCATTTGTGTGCCTCAAAACAGGACAGAAGTCTCGATTTGGATAAGGACGAAGTTCAATTGCTAGAGTTATATGACCTCAAAATTTTATATAAATGATTACGTGAGTCGAGGATAAACTATGAAATTAAAAGAACTAACTAATTGCTTTAACAAATTCAAAGGAAAAATGAGCAATCACGTAAGGAAAATGCGAATTAAGAGTTAACTAATGTAATATCTACAGATCGAGAGAAAAAGGGTTCTAGGGTTTTGAATCCACCTTTAATTTAACTAGGTAACAATCGAATGAGGGTTTTCACTGATGAAATTCTTGGTCTAACTAATGTAGTAATGTTCATGCTATTCTCTTTAAAGACAAGGCAATCCTAATGGTGATATGCAAGCTTGGTCGAGACATGTTTGCAATTGCTTTAAGTGTAAGCAATCAACAAGCTACATGTGCAACATCTATTTCTAGCATGTCAACACACATATCAATCATCAAATCTACGGATCACAATGGTCAATTTTCATTTTTGTATGACCACTAGCATAACAAAATGTACGAATCAAGTGGTGCGCTACGGTTTTTTGGCCACTTAGTATTAACCCTAACCAATAGCACCTAATTGCCCCTAAGTTTCATCTAATCATAGAATTAGGGAATTAGATACTCATAATCACACTAGACAAAATATAAGAGAGATTGCATTGCCGAATTTAAAGGAGTCTAGAGAATATACATCAAAATCCAAAGCTCCAACACGAAGGAAAGTTCTCTAAGCTCCTGATGTTTAGACAGTCTCGAAGTTGTCAAAAGTGAGAGCCCCTCAAATTGCCCACATCAAACCCTTTTATGCCCCACAGATTAGGGTAAATTAAAACATAATTCCTGGATCAAATTGCTTCTGAAATTAATAGATTTCAATGTAATATTCAAGAGATCCAGGGTGCTTCGAATTGGTCCTGATGTGCTACCATGCATCATGAGTCATAGTGTATCGGTGTCTCTGTGAATAAGGTTCGATTGCTGATGCACTATGGACGAGTCTGCTAAGCCTAATACAAAATGAATGATTACCAAAATCGTGTAGTCATTCTTTTGTTTCTAAAAAAATTCTGCTAAGCCGCCATGGTGATAGTCTGAGAAGCTCTCGACTGGAGGATCGAAGCTCTACGATTTTGATTGCAGCAACTACAGATGGACACGATGTACGTAGCCCGCTATATGCACTTATCATTTAACCAGCCTGAGCTTTTTATGCTTAGGTAGTCTGTACGATTACTTAAAAGCCATGTTCATAGCCACAGGTACCTTTATTTGCAAGTAGAAGATTACAGAATGTGCCGGAGGTTGCAAACTGATGACCTCGTTTTTGTCTCAGTTTGAATCATTTGTTTATTCTTTTAAACATTAACTTCTTGAAGCAATCTAGACTAGAACTGAAAGCTCCTGTTTGAAGATTAAATGTCTTAATGTAGATTGCACTTTTTATAGTGTGTGCTTTTTCGAGCTTAACCTTGCTTTAAAAAAGCTACTTGTTGACTGTTTCATTCTTGCTGGTACTAATTTATGATGCCATTTGCATATATTTCAACAGGCGCATGTGAGAGGCTACCAAGTGAGAAAGAAGTATGGAGAGTTCATTTGGACTGTCAGCCTTCTAGAAAAGGCCATACTTCGGTGGCGCAGAAAAGGAGTTGGTCTGAGAGGGTTTCGTGCTGAACCAGAAGCAGAACCGGAAATGGCAGAAGATGAAAAGTACGAAGAAGACATAGCAAAAGTTTTCAGAAAGCAAAAGGTGGATGAAGCTCTTGATGAGGCAGTTTCGAGGGTTCAGTCAATTGTAGATTCTCCTGATGCAAGACAACAGTACAGACGCATGGTTGAACGATACCATAAAGCTAAGGTAAAAGTAAGCAAATATTCATAGAAAGTTAGTGACACTTGGTTTGATTAGTTATAATCCATCATTTTATCATCAAATACATTATTTTATTCCAAAAAAATCATTATCCTCATTTTGGGGATAAATAATAGGGACAAATAGTTCCATGAGAGGATGGGCCTTGGAACTGCTTCTTCCCTTTTTCTCCTTTGGGGATAATGCTTCTTGTTATTGGGAGATTAGTGCTTTGATCCAAATGACTTCTAGCAAGATTAGTTTTAGAATTATTTTCTTTAACACCCCTTCAATTATAATATTTTTTCTGCAACTAACCTTAAACTATAACTTACAAAATTTAATCCTGAAACTTATCTCAATTTGCCACTCAAGTCCTTCCTTCGGGTTCCATCCAAAATTCTATTAAATTAAGTTTTTAATAGTTATGAAATGTCTTTTTTACCTCTTAATACAACATTTTTTTTTTAAAAAAAAGCAATGAAGTAGAGTAAAAATGATATTTAATAACTATGAAATGTTGTGCTTATATTGCTATTTCTAATTACATTAAAGAGCTGGGGGCAAAAATTATCATTTTACAATCATTAGAATATTAAACTAATAAAATTCTGGATGGAACCTGATGGAAGGACTTGAATGACAAATTAAAGATAAGTTCATGATTAAATATTGTGAGTTTATAATTTATGGTAGTTGCGAAAAAGAAGACCTAGGAAATAACCTGAATTTTTTTGTTTGGACTTTAGACATTAGAAATTAATTGGTTGGTTTCCATATGTGCATTGATTTGACTAACAATGGTTTAAGGCTACGGACTGTTGTAGAAGAAAGAATAAACAACCACAAATGATTTTTTGAAGTTTATAATTATGTTTCATTACACTAAAGTAGCAATCTTGTTCATCATCAAGGCAGCTTTTACCATTGTATACATTTACCATTGGATACATGGGAAATTTAAACAGGCCACCGTTTATTTTTCTGTTTCACAAGGTTTAGGAATTCTATACATCTAATGATATTTCATTTCTTCTTCTTGGGGCTTTTTGCAAATCATCATGCGTTTTTTAGTACCATTGGAAAGAGTTTCTGTTAACCATGTATGTAGTGATTAAATCTTTCCAAGCGGATCCTCCATTGGAAATCCTAATTTGCATTTAAACTGGTGACCGTTTATTCTTCTGTTTCACAAGTTTTAGGAATTCTGTACATCTAATGATCTTTCATTTCTTCTTCTTGGGGATTTTTGCAAATCATCATGCATTTTTTAGTACCAACTGAAGGGGTTTCTGTTAACCATGTATGTAGTGATTAAAGCTTTCCAAGCGGATCCTCAATTGGAAATCCTAATTTGTATTTCTATGATCTGCAGGCTGAATTTGATCAGGTCATGGGCAACAATATGAGTTGATAGAGTGACTATGAGGTATTGATAGAGTTTGATGAAGTCAAGACCTTTTAACCTTCAGGTTGCAGATGCACATAATTTCTTGTTGATTTTGTTTCATGGCATTGGAAAGCCTGTACATATTGTATGGTGTAAAGTATTGATGATTGCTGCTGTTAACAACCAGCTTGTGGGAGCACTTTTGGGTGTTGCTGTATCTGGCTTTATATAGAGATGGGTTAATGTAGACAAGGTTATGCTTCCAAATGTAAGCAAACAGTCAAAAGAGAGTACACTTTCAGATACATGGAAGCCTCACTTGTATATTTATCTCCTTTATATTACTTCCCCTTTTCTCCGTAACTAGGGGTGATAATTGATCGGGTTGGTCGGGTTTGAGGTAAAATTTGACCCGACCCAAAATAGTAATATCGGGTCGGGTTGGATCGGGTTAAGACAAGAAAACTGAAACCCGACCCGACCCAACCCAACCAACCATTAAATAAAAATAAATGAAACTAATGATAAACAATCTTAAAACTATTAAAATATAAATAATTTTAATATCAAATCATAAATTTTATTATATTAATTTTATAATTTTGAATCATTTGGGTCGAATTTTGGGTTATCGGGTAATTAAACATTCAATTCATTATCCGACCCAAAATTAATCGGGTCGAGTCGGGGTTGATCTGATTCAAGATAGTGATTCAATCCAATCCGATCCAAAAATAATCGGGTCAAGTCGGGTCAAGTCGGGTTGATCGAGTCGAGTCAAACCCATGCTCACCTCTATTGATTTAGTATTTGAAGGGGAGGGGAAAGGGAAAAAAAATCTCCCAACTGAGTTTTAAGAGAGGGAAATGATGGAAAAGGAGGATTATCCTCCATTTTCTTCTATTTTATCATAAAAAAATTTCAACTCCAATTTAGAACGTAGAGGAGAAGAAAAATATTAAACAGCTCAATTTTTTTATTAAATTAAGTAATATTCTCATTTTCACCATTTTTTTCTTCATTTCCCGTACATATATATATTCAAATGGATTAATATTTTTTTCACTCATTACTCTCCTTTTCTCTAACCGTGACATCTTGACATTGAGGAGTATCCAAACATACCTAATGGTAACCAATTTACCCGCCGTGTGGTCGTGGATTGTGCAAATGTATCGTGAAATATTAATCGGATGATGGTTCTTCCACAATTAGTGCTGTTGTTGGTTCGATACTTCTCCAGATAAACAGTCAAGTGAAGTTGATCAACTTCAATTCGAGGTGCAAAAGTTCTTTGTTCCACTTTGAATGGCTTAAAGAGAGTTCTCCAAACAAATAAGTTTATGAAAAGGTCTGCAAATGATCTTTTCGTTGGCTTTTTCTTGTTTGCCTATTCCTTTCTTGTTTCTCCTTTGTGATAATCTCAGACGAGAGCAAATCGAAAAAAGAAAAAGAAAACGTTACGGGACACAGATTCCTATCCATTTACTCGAAATCGATGCAATTAAAATTCGATTATTGGCATAAATTTTAATTTTTCGAATCTAATACAATCCGATGATTCGAACTTTTATATATTTTTTTATTAAATTTGAACTATAATAAAAATTTTATATTATTTTCAAATTAAAATATATTAAAAACTTATATTTATATTTTAAAATAATTATAAACCTTTAAAAAATATGTTTCTTTTCTTTTTTAAATATAATTAGTGTTTTACATTATGAATAAATAATTAAAACTATATAAAAAATTAATCGTGTAAATTGATGATCTAATTCGATTTTAGACAGTGCTGAAAAACAGATTACTAAACTAAATTGTCACATAGATAGGAAAAATGCTAAATTGGAAGAACATGACAATATGGTCAGTTTTCTGAAGCTAGAACTAGAAAATGTTAAAAGTAGTTTTGAGACATTTTCCTATGATGAAAAAATGCTAGATGTTATGTTATCTCAACAAAGAAGTCCTTTAAACAAAAAAGGCTTATGTTTTGATCCCTATGAAGAGTATTCATCTCAGGGAAATGTATTTGTTAAAGCCTCACATTGCTTTGACATAAGGAATTTCAGCACCTCTACTTGTGTGAGTAAGGGCTAAAGTGTTGTGACTTCTGAATCTGAACACATAGCCGAAAATATTGAGTTGCCAACAAAAGTGAATTTGGGCACTAAGAACAAAAGCAGCATAACTAAGCCATCCTCTGAAAATCATGCATTCACACATTACAAGAAAACTAAACCTACATACATGCATGATATTAAAAATAAGTATGTGCATTCTTATTCTTACATGAGTCCAACTAATGTGAGTAAAAAGGGAAATCAGAATAAAATCAGAAATCTGTACACTCACAATGACACTCAATTTAAGGAAATAAGGAAATATTATGCACATCATAACTATAGGAAAGTAAATGTAAAGAATGTCACATGCTATAAATGTAATGGATTAGGACATTACAACTATAACTGTAGGACTAAAAGGTATATGTTTCCTAGAGTTAAACAAATCTGGGTTCCTAAAGAAACTATTAATGCTAACACTGCTGG
>LTAE01001309.1:45335-69633 GCA_001647135.1 Pontederia paniculata | reverse complement strand
CATTAGATTGAAAGTGATACTAATCCAAAGGCCCATAGTGTGTGCATGCACGATGCATACACAATTTGTGTACGCACGCTAATATGCCTCATATATAGAGAAATATTAGCATGCATACAAAAATTGTGTATGCACTGTGCATACACACGCTCTGGACTTTTGGATCAGTATCATTTTAATCCAACGGTTCATATTGTATTTGTTTTGGATCATTAGATTGAAAGTGATACTAATCCAAAGGCCCATAGTGTGTGCATGCACGGTGCATACACAATTTGTGTATGCACGCTAATATGCCTCATATATAGAGAAATATTAGCGTGCATACAAAAATTGTGTATGCACCGTGCATACACACGCTCTGAATTTTTAGATCAGTATCATTTTGATCTAACGATTCATATTGTATTTGTTTTGGACCATTAAATTAAAAGTGATACTAATCCAAAGATTCATAATGTGTGCATGCACGGTGCATAAACAATTTGTGTATGCACGCTAATATGCTTCTAATATATAATACGTTCCCTGACCTTTCTATTCTCGATGTTTTTCCTTGGAAAGGTTTATATAGTGTGTAACTCATTTGCTGGAAAAAAAATATATAATTTTTTGTGGTTTCGAAAGGATATAAAATAGTCATACAGCAGGGTCGCGACGCGTGTCGATTAGATAGTTGAGTGGGCACAGCAAGAAGATTGCGTTGCTTGCCACATGTGATAATGCAAGTATATATGATGGTGGCTGTGACATGATCACAATGGAACAAGATCCACATGGAGGAACTATCTAAGAACAAGGATGAAAAGTTGGAGTTGGTGCACAAGGCTCTACAGCAGCAGCTCCTGGAGGAGAGGAAGCAAAGAGGAGAGAAGAAGGACGAGGCAGAGGACCAGGGAGATGAAGAGGAAGAAGGCACCCTCCTCGCTAAACTTCTTTCTCAGGTACTCATTCTTCAGTTCGATATGATTTGGGTTCTTAAAATTTTTGCATATTTGTTTAACGTGCCAAACTTGCAGAATTTACACTCTTGTAACCTTCTTTTACTGGAAACAAATGAACATATTATGAAATGATGGCTTTACCACGCATCTGGATTTGTTCATCACATCCTTCTTTCAGCCATACCTGTGAATTGAGAAAGACAAATTTCTTGCACTAAGACAAGCTGATAGATTACAAGCATCTGCTTTTCATATTAGTGTTAGGACCAGCAATGGATCTAACTTCACTTGTCTAACTAAATGTTAAATAGATTCTGCATTCTCAAACTGAGGTTCTACTTGAAGCTAAAGATAAATGTCTAAATGATCAGCATGTTAGCACAACCATAAGAATTTGTCCTACCATTTATGTTTAGGAAGAGTAAAAAAAGGAGCTTAATTATTGTGCAGAACCAGAAACTAATTTATATTAAAAATACATGCCACTAAAATTATCTAAAGATCGACTGTAGTAACAGTTCTTTTTATGGTGAATACCAAAGTTGGAGTCCTTAGAGAAGGATGCCACCACCACAAAGCAAGAAGCCATTGTTGACATCAAAGAAGGATGATGATGAATGAATATTGTGAACTACTACACGCAGTTTACTCTTTCTTGTAAGCATTTTCCACGTCTCCTTACTGGAGCTGGAAATTATTTACTTGATATACAATGTTTGACTATAAGAGCATAAGATTTGGCCACAGATTATGAAACGGAGATGTTTGGTATCTGTGACTATGCATTCATCAATGTGATTGTTGTTTTCATTTTTGCGCAACATGGTATTAAGAAAAACTTCTAACAGTTGAGCAATTGTCCAGATAAGTGAATTCCATAATGCTGAACAGCCATGCCATAGCTGACCGTAGTTTGAGTCGTACGATCTGAAGGTTTTGGAGGTGACAAATGGTTCAGGAAACTCACCAGCTGCATGATTTATATAAATTCTCTACACTTTTTCACTTTCTCCTTTATGTGTTTATATATTGCTTATTTTGTGTATATATATCCTATTTTCTCTCATTTTTAATTATTTTGCATAAATTTTTCATTCTCATTGCGTCAATTGCATTTCATATGTATATATATCAAATTTTATCAAAAAGTTTAAAAAAATTCAATTTATGTATATACTCAGTGTACATATAGCATGCATCATACATATATTAATATATTGCATATGCGTTTAGTTCAGAATTTATCTATATGATAACTAATTATCTCCAATACCAAGTAGCTCTAGCTATTAGACTTATGCTTTAATTAAAATATCATTCAAGAATATTAGTGGTGAATTGTGTTGTATTAGTTTTTTTTTTTGGGCTACATAGTTCAGTACCTAGGTCGGAAAGAAAAAGAAGATGTCTAGCTAGAGATCAAAATTTAGGTGGTTGTCCTGGAAAGAAATTTTGATCAATTAGACTAAGTGTCGTTGGTGAATACTCATGTTTGAACTATTGCCCACTTGGTAAACAGGAAAAGAACAGTTGCATTTTACATTGAATGCATACATGAATAAAGAATGCCAAGGCTGATAAAAAAGAGAAAAGTCTAAAAATAAAAATAAAAAGAGAAGAAAGAAAAGAAAAAGGATAGCTCTCTTGAATAAAATCAGAATCTTTATCTTGTTGACCAACATGAATAAAAATCAAGGTTAGTCCTTGTTTACTTGCATGTGCATGAATAAAAATCAGGGTATTTCTGTTTATATGATCTCTTGTTTGCCAAGTGATTAAAAAATTTAACTTTTGAGTAGGAAATCATAGAAACCTGAAATGTAAGAAATTCAGTATGAGTACATCATTATAGCTTAAATTTGTCTTATGCTTAAGTGAACTCTAATCAAAATTAGAATGGAATGTTATGAATGAGGTGCTAAAACGGTGGGGCACATAATTGAACTAATTCAACTTAAGGTCCTCCAGTGTGGACTTTAATGATTCAATCAATCAGTCCTTAAATTCTAAATTGATTTGCTTGAGGATAAGCAAAAGTCTAATCTTGGGGGAGTTTGATAAGTAGCTTTATCTAGATAATTTTGTGTCAAAATACTTTTATTTTTTTACTCATTTTCAACTTAAATGTATATTCTCTCATGTTTATCACCTTATTTTTTCAAATTATTTATATAGCTGATACGTAGAGTTTTATACCGAAATATATACATATATTGATGAATTTTCAGCTCTCTTTATCACAATTTCGATTCACAAATTAATTACAGATCTAATCTCCTTTTATTGAAGTAATTTATGAGAAATACATCTGATTTAAAAGCTCATTAGAAATTAATGCTTCAGTTGTTGGCTGCTGTTAGTCAGAATATTTTGAAGCTGTCAGATTTTTATTTTGGCTGCATCTACTGCTTTTTAGGTTACTGCTATAGAGTTTGTCACATGTCCAAGTCTCCCATCTTTTTGAAGTTGCATTTGAAGTTTCTTTTGGAGGGGACAAATGGAACAATCACAAAAGCTGGGAGAAGAATCAGAAGGTTATGAGGAAGACTATTAGAGGAAGAGTGACTATTGTGAAAGAATCTCTCTCTCCATTTTTTTCTCTCGAGTTCTGATCTCTGATTGTATGTTGGTTGTTTTTTGCTTTAGTACAGGATCTATTGGAAGTTGTTGAAAGCTGTAAGAATTGGTCTTTTGGCTGTATCTGCTACTTTTTGGGTTGTTGTTGCAGAGGTTGTCACATGTACAAGTCTCCCATCTTTTTGAAGCTACAATAGAAGATTCTTTTGGGTGGGACAGGTGGCACAATCAGAGAAGCAAGAGACAGATCAGAAGGTTCCAAAGAGTATTATAAGAAGAAGAAAAGCTGTTGTGAAGGGGGGTCTCTATCCCATCTCCTCGGTTTTGATTTCTGGAAAGCAAATTAAGGTTCTGGAGTAACTATACAGGGGGACCAAGAAGAAGGGAAACTGCAACTGAGAAGCGACAATTTGTTATCTATCTTCTTATCTTTTATTTTAAATCATGTATTTATAGCATAACACTATGTTGTCTGTAATTTTTAATTCAAAAATGTGTAATTAAACTCTCTTATTTTCTAAGGATGATAGTAGTCTAGGACGATACTTGTGTGATGATGAGACATTTGTTTTATAGAATGATAGTTTTTTATGAATTTTAAATATGATTTGTGAATGTATTAATGATAGAAATGTTGCCCAATATTTATGTTACTCTGTAATGCTGCAAAGCTTTCTATTTATATTATTTGATATCCAGAAGGAGCTCAAAGACATTATTTCTTTATCTTTGTATAATCATATTTGAACTTATTGTGCTTCGCTAACTGATAGATGTGTTTCAGCAGTTATATTTCATCGAGATACTGAAAGGTTGTTTTCTTTCTTGTTATATGTATTCTTTGAAATGAAACATAGACTCATTTCTCAGTTATATATGTTCATGTTGTTAGAAATTGGGATAAGATTTGTAACGATTACTTTATTAGATAAATATGTTTGGGTTGTGTTTTTTTGCTGAGCTGATCACTCATTGTATTCCCTAAAGCTGAAACTCATAAGAGTATTTAGCAATAGATTTATCTCCATAAAGTATGAGTTATTTTTTTGTATTTTATGTGTATTGATATTAGAAGTGCATTCTCTGATTACAACTAACCAGAAATTTTCTATGCATTAAAGATTAAGTACATAGTGATAACTTTTATTTTTGGTCTAATCACTAGTTGCAAAGCAAATGATTTGAATTCTTGGTTATGTAATTTTGAGAATTTGCTATTATTCGGTTGAGATGATTTTCTGATAATGAAGATTTAAATTGATAAGCTAAGTGTTTATGAGAGTAGCCTTAATGATTTTATTGCCATTGGTTTAAGATTTGAATATGATTTGTATTATTAATCACACAAGTAGAAGTCCTAGATGAACTCTACACTTAGAAAATACTTTCTTGATTTGCTTAATCCATAGTTTTCTCTTACTTAATTTTTAGAGTTTCTATAAATTTAAAAATATCAAAAATATTTATCATTCTTTGATGAAATCTTACTTCTGTAATTACTGATACAAAATATGATATTCTTACTTTGTTGTTTCCTTCTTAGTTTTCAGTTTATAGTTTAGTTGTAGTTTTCTGTTTTAGTTAGTTTCTTTTCATAGTTAGTTAATTTTGTTAGATTAGTCATTTAGCTTCAATTCACCGTGGATACGATACTTGATGTTAGCTACTCGACATGTGCACTTATAGATTTGAGGAAGCTAACGGTTTAAGACTTGATTTTCATCTCTCATATTCACACATAACTTTGTAGAGAAAATAGAATATTTTATTACTGCATAGTGTCTGACATATATTCATATTTATCTACACACCTCATCACACAAACCCATAGCATTACATTCTTCACACCAGTTGCTTCTTTATTTTGTGAATATGAGAGGATAACAATATGCATCATGTCTTGTTCTGACTCAGACTTGTGCTGTTCTGATATCTGATTTTTGTGACTGATTTCTTCAGCTGGTTTAGATGCAGAGGTATTGAAATGCTGAGTAATCTAACTTTTTTTCTGTAGATTATTGTTTGAGAGAATAATAATCATAAATCACCTTTAGAAATCAAATGTTGTGTATTTTTTTTAGTTGCAATGAGATTTCTGATATGAATTAATATATTCATATTGAAACTGCATGGATGCTAAAGAATTGATACTTAGGACTTGAATTGAGAGATCGATTTTATATTTTTGCAACTCTATTTTAGCCGAAAGGTTAAGATATGGTTGTTTATGTATATTTCGATGAGTTGTTGATTTGAACTTAATTTTGTTGAAAAACTTCATCTTTGTTGTCAAGGCTTTATGGAGACACATTGAATTGACCTATTATGTTTTGATTGAAACTGAATTTTCAATGGGACCAAATTTATTCCAGACTATTATTCAGACGAAATCAATCCTTAGAAGATTATTTCTTAATTGCATTTATTAATCTTGTTAATTAATTTTAATCATTGTCCTTAAATCAAAATATCAAAAATATTTTATCATTCATTTATGAAATCAGATTACTATTATTACTGATACTCTTACTTTTCTACTTCCTCTTAGTTTTCAGTTTGTCATTTAGTTTTATTTTTTTATTTTTAATTAGTTTCCTTTTCTAATTAGTAATTCTGTTAGATTAGTCCTTTAATTTTAATTCAGTGAATACGATACCCAATGTTAGCTACTCGACCTGTGCACTTGTAGATTTGAGAAAGCTAAGAATTTAAAACTTAATAGGCACATCTCACATTTATACATATTCATATTACACCAACCACTCCATATCTACACACATATTCATAAAGCCACACCTATTCATAAACCCATAGTACTCATAGATGCATATAATTCTTCGTCTCATTTTGTGGCATTCAAATGCTTGTACATATTGTATGGTGTAAATTATTGATTCTGTTGTATTTTGCTTTACATAAATGATTATATGTAGAAACGGATTAATGTAACTGAATTATAATGGCTTCCAAATGCAAGTGCACAGTCCAAAGAAAGAGTGCAACTTTCCTGCATTTTTTTTTCTTTCAACTTTGCCCCTTTTTTCTGTAAAAATAACTTACTACTTCTCACATTATCATCTACCCAACCAATCCTCCCTGCTGAAATCCCTGCTATTTGGACAGGGCATATACATTGTGGGATATCAATTGTGATACTCTCTTGTGATGATGGTTTGCTGCTGATATTATTCATGATAGTTACTCTTCCATTTAGACATTCAATTGAAGCTGATCTTTGACTGTGTGCCCTGCCTGGTCACAATAATTTTTGCTTCTGGCCAGATGATCTGAAACTGCAGGATATGCTGAATTTTACAAAGAAATAAAGTTAACAAGAAGGTCTCCAAATAGAAGTTATCAAATCCTTGTTTTGCCTTCTTCCTGCATATGTAACCAAGAGCAACTCCACCATTACAACACAACAGAAGAAGCATGTATAAGCGAAGCAAGATCTTATCAGCACAAACAATGGCCACATGAAGAATTAATTCTCTCTTCTTTTTTTTTTCTTTCGGTCGTCATCGTTTGAACTGGTGACATATTTTTCCAAGACAATATTTCTACACATTATTGTTCTGCTTCCTCTCTCTTTCAAATGGATGATGAAAGAATAATTCAGCAGCTTCATGACACGCGTCCCATGCAGACGAGCTGAGTGAGCACGGAAAGAAGAGTGCTTTGCTCGCCACATGTGATCTCGAGGCTGAAGAGAGAGAGAGAGAGCCTCATGGACGGTATTTCCTATGCTCAGCAAAGTGAGGAGTTGGAAATCCTTGATCATCTACCATGAAACCGGCTGAGAGGAAGGATGAGAAGTTGGAGCTGGTACATAAAGCTCTTCAGCAGCTCCTGGAGGAGAGGAAGCAGAGAGGGAAGAATGATGAGGTAGAGGGAGATGAGGAGGATGACCTCCTCCTGTTTAAACTTCTTTCTCAGGTACTTCAGATTTCAGCATCTATATATTTAACATACAAAAACTCTTTAGCTTTCTCAGGTATATAATGCTCTAGGTCAAGTCAAAATCTCGATCTTTTTCGATCTATCTTAGGATCTTTCTATGTTTAACATCCTAACGATTCTATGATTTCGTTCGTAGGATCTTTATGATCTTTGTAAGATTTTTTACAAAACCTCACGATCCACGTCCAATCATATATAATGCTCTATATCAAGTTAAAATTTTGACTTACGATCCTACGATTTCGTTCGTAGAATCTTTATGATCTTTGTAAGATTTTTTATAAAACCTCACGATACTCATCCGATCATATATAATGCTCTAAATCAAGTTAAAATTTCGATCTTTTTCTATCTATCTTACGATCTTTTTATATTTAACACCCTGTCGATCCTACGATTTCGTTCGTAGGATCTTTATGATCTTTGTAAGATTTTTTACAAAACCTTACGATCCTCGTCCGATCATCGATTTTGCAATCTTCTTACGATCCTAAGTAAGATATCGATCTTAATAACATTGCTTTATATTGAAAAGAAATTAACTATTCTGCCATAAAGTAGGACCTGTAACATGCACATCACTATGTTATACTAACTAATTCTTATGGCGAATACAAGTTGGAATCCTTGGAGAAGGATGTCACCACAACAGAATTGCCCATAGACTCAGCTGCCAAACAAGAAGCATCATCTGTGTCTTCAAGGATCCGAGCCCAGGAATGTGGAACTAAGGAGATGAACAAGGATGATCTGGTGAGGGAGCTCAGGAGCATCAGGAAACAGAACCTCATCACCCATTGCCTGCTTTCGGTCATGATCGTAGTCACCGCTGCGTGGCAGTTGGGCGAGGTCTCGGTGTTGCTGGCAGTGAGAGACAAGTTCAGACACCCATTACGAACTCTGAGGGATATGGTCAAGGGAGCGATCAAGGGGAACAACAAGGCAAGTGTGCTACCAGAGATTGAAGCTCCTTCACTACCATCAATTTCTGTCCCGGAGATGCCGCTGTTAACATCAAGCAATGGTGATAGTAAATGAAAGTTTTTTTTTTTCCGCAAGTGTTGTTCACAGTATTTTAGCTCCTTACTGGAACTGGTAATTTATTTTCACTTTCATTGTTCCGGTACCTTGATATACAAAGTTTGGCCATGAGGAGCATATTTGGCCATAATTTTTTGTAGTTTGCATGAAACATAAAGATTTGACATCTGCGACATAAATTTCATCAATGTGATTGTTGTCTCTCTTTGTGCATTGTTTTATCAAGAAAAAAAACAATCATTTATTGAATTCTGAAGTTTGAATGTCATGAGAATAAAAAAAAAAGATGGTGAGAAATGATCATGAGAGACCATATTTGGAATGATTCCATGAAAGTTTCCTGCTTTTCTCACAAGGCACACACAACTCATGCTCTTGTATGATAGTCAGCCTTTTCTGCTAGATGGCATTATCTTATTGCTGAATCCCAACTAAACATAACTTCCAAGCAAGTCACAAAGGTCCTCACTCTTGTTTTGTTCCATTAGAATTCTTAATTATTTGAACAGGAGCAGAACATTTTTTCTCATTCGTCAGCTACTTGGTAGTTACTAGACAATCCGAAATGTAAAGAACCCACTCTGAGCTGTACTAAACTCGCGGCACACATGAATATTGAAACACATAAAAATTGTTCGTAGGATATACTAAATTCTTGTTGTTAGGTTGAAATTCTGGCATTAGCCACGACGTTTATTCTTCAGTAGTCCTTATTTCTCATTGTTCAGGAAAGTTTCAGGAGGCCAACATCAAGGAAGGAGCCAAGACCACATTCTTGCTTGTGTTCACTAATGCTGGTAAAGAAAAAGTAAAAACTTAAACCATATACACCTTGTTGTAAAGCATGTGTTATGATGTGCTAACTACTGCTATTATTGTGGGCCTTTCTGAAACCTGAACCATTAGTTCCAAGGCATATCAGTCAGGACAAAGAACATTTTGGAGCCATCCTTGTGGTCGGCACAATTTTAATTTTTTTACTTCAGGAAAAAAAAATATCCAACACTTGAATCTGTGGGTTTGAGAAAGTGGGAAAATGCAGAAAGATTCACATGGTAGCAATAAGTTTGTTTGTACCAACTCCAATAATATTAAACACTAAAATCACATAATGCTTCCATTAGCACTATGATCTCATACTGCTCTTAGTGCAGCCAGCAAATGTAGCACTTTCAAATGTTGGCATCTTCTATCAGTGGATCACGCTCTCTCTCTCTCTCTCTCTCTCTCTCTCTCTCTCNACAGACACTGTATCAGCCACAAGGAGGCTGAGAAGTCCAAGTTCTTCCACATAGTCCTCGTCTCCGATCACATTCGTAGTGTATGTATAAAGGTCTGCTTTTTGAGCTGCACAAGACAAATCTGCTGCTTTTAGCCATAAGTGTCTACTAGTTCCAGCTGCTCAGTCTCAAGCATCTGTGGAGGCTATGCCAAGAACCAGGTTCCAGTTCCCCATCATCCTCTTCCTCATTGCTTCCTGTCTTCTCCACCACCCTCAATTCTCCAATGGAGCTCAGCAGCAGCAGCATCCAATCAAGAACGTTGTGGTGCTGGTCCTGGAGAACAGGTCCTTCGACCACATGCTGGGATGGATGAAGCAGTCCATCAACCCCGCCATCGACGGCCTGACGGGCGGCGAATGCAACCGCGACTCCGCCGCGGACCCCAAATCCAAGCTCATCTGCGTCTCCGACGACGCCAACTTCGTCGACTCCGACCCCGGCCACTCCTTCGAGGAGGTCATGCAGCAGGTCTTCGGCTCGGGGGCCACCCCGTCCATGTCCGGCTTCGTGCAGCAGGCGATGAGCATCTCCAGAGACCTCTCGGGCATCGTCATGAAAGGTTTCAGCCCCGAAAAGATCCCTGTTTTCGCGAGTTTGGTGCAGGAATTCGCGGTGTTCGACCGCTGGTTCTCGTCGATCCCCGGACCGACGCAGCCGAACAGGCTGTTCGTCTACTCGGCGACGTCCCACGGCGCCATCAGGCACGACAAGCTGAACCTTCTCATGGGGTATCCGCAAAAGACCATCTTTGATTCGCTGCAGGAAGATGGCCTGGATTTTGGCATATACTTCAAGAACATACCAACCACTTTGTTCTACAGAAATCTGAGAAGGCTCAAGTACATCCCGAAGTTCCATCTTTACTCAAAGTTCAAGGATCATGCACGGCAGGGGAAGCTGCCAAGCTTGAGCGTCATCGAACCGAGGTACTTCGATTTGGTTACCTTTGCTGCAGACGATGACCATCCAGCTCATGATGTTGCCAATGGGCAGAGACTGGTGAAGGAGGTGTATGAGACATTGAGGAGTAGCCCTCAGTGGAATCAGAGCCTTCTGGTCATCACCTATGATGAGCATGGTGGGTTCTATGATCACGTTGCCACCCCTTACACTGGTGTCCCCAATCCAGATGGAATTGTTGGACCGGATCCTTTCTTCTTCAAGTTTGACAGATTGGGAGTACGAATTCCAACTATTATGGTCTCTCCTTGGATTAAGAGAGGAACAGGTAATTGATGCTAAAGCACTGTAGCAGAATTCAACTTCTGATTGCAGAAACTTGTAGGGAATTGTGTTAGGAATTCAACATCTGTAATTCAACTTCTGTCTTTGATGCAGAAACTTGTAGGGAAAGGAGAATCTGATGATTTGTAGTTTTTTTATATCTATTACTGAATTCTTACTTGAGGTACTTGAACAGTGATCACCAGACCGGATGGACCGACTTCGACATCAGAGTTTGAGCACTCATCAGTACCTGCAACATTGAAGAAGTTATTCAACCTAAGATCTGATTTCTTGACAAAAAGAGATGCATGGGCTGGTACTTTTGAAGAGATTGTTGGTGAATTAACATCACCCAGAACGGACTGTCCTGGTATGTACCAAATCTTGAGTTTATTATTTGTTGTTGTTTTCTGTCCACGGTTAAGATCTGGCATGAACTGGCTGCAGATGCCCACTTTCATAGAATCTGAGAGGGTTGGATTTGTTTTGAACTAGAATTCCATATCAATACTCAATGGAGTGAAAGGCGGACCAAGTTTAAATTTTTTGTTTGTCTCGTGAATCCTCTCATAACAGCATTTACCCTAAGAAATTATGTAATTTATTATAGTATCACGACTTAGCATTCAATATAGTTAGAACTCTGCCGAACTGAAAATTGAAGGAAATCTGCAGCCAAAGATATTACTACTAAGTTTATGAAGGCATGACTTCCTAATTTGAAGTGTCCCGACCCACAACAAGTCTTGGCGGATAATATTTTGAGGATATCATCCATATATTTTATATAATTGAAACTCAGTAACGAGTTCTAAGATTACATGTACTAAGCAAGCGCCTTATTTTTCTGGTGAAGATTAGATTTTTTTTCATAGTCGATTAATACTGAACGAAAAAAAGAGCATGTTTAAATTTTCTAGATGAATATTGTCTTGGCATGGCATGGTCTGCTGGTCTTAGAAAGTTCAACAATGGATGGTCTTCTTCTGTTTTATTTGTAAGGTTTCTGTTTCATATTGGTTCTTACTTTGTTTTTGATACTATTTAAATACTTTTGTTGGTAAGCATAACTGATCGTCAACATCACATGTAACTGCAGTGCTTCCTTGAAAAATATCACTAGTCATGTTTGAACAGCAGTTGTCGAATCTACATCAAACACTAATCATTATCCATTGAAACTGACTGTCGAAAGTGAATAAATAAGAAAAAGAAGAAAAAGAAGAAAAAAAAGATAAACGAAAAAAATGGTTTGCAGATTCTGAAGTAGAAAAGATGAGTGAAACCGTGTTTGCGTACATGTTCATCACTTGCATAAGGAAACTTCTGTATTTAGCTTGATCGTGTTAAAAGAGATACGTAGCTGATTTCTGATTGTTCCTGTTTACAGAAGTACTACCTGATGTGCCTCCAATGAGAGATTCAGATGCTAAGCAAGACAGTTGGCTTTCAGAGTTCCAGAGCGAGTTGGTGGAGTTGGCGTCTATCCTCAATGGAGACTATTTCCTGAGCAGCTTCGGCCATGAAACGAGTAAGAAGATGACTGTGAAACAAGCCAGCACCTACGTGAATCGAGCTGTCTCAAGATTCCTAGAAGCAAGCAAGCATGCCATCAAAATGGGGGCAGATGAGTCTGTCATTGTAAATATGAGATCATCTCTTACCAGTAGCACAAAATCCCCTTGATCAATCCCATTCTTTCCATGCGTCCAATTTCCGCGAAAAGAATAGCCTAAATTCTGGTTCTGCAGATTGTCTTCTAACTCCATTCAAGGGAAGAAGCAGTTGTTGGAACCCTGTAGAGTTTATAACCATTCATCACTACCTTAACCAATTTGTGGTACACTTTATTACAAGCTAAATATTTGCACCAAGAGTGAAACCGAAAGTTTGTGGTATTGGTGTTCACCGCCTGTTGCTTGCATCTTAGAATCATCGAACTAACTTCCCGTCTCAAATGTTTTATTAGTAACTTAACAAGTGCACCAGCCTGTCAGTTTGCTAGTTGTTACAGTTTTGCACACAACCTCCGAGCAAACGGATATATCAAGAGTAGCCAGAACAACAGCATGCCAACCACAGAACAATGTAAAATGGGTCTTTTCTTTCTCAATGGTAATCCTAATATATGGTGGTTCACTGGAGACAATCCGATTCCAAATTAACCGACAAAAGCTTTACAATCAAATCGACAATGAACCAGTGCTACGAAGACCAGTAAGTTTATAGCTACATCTGCTAACAATGTAAAATGGGTCTTTTCTTTCTCAATGGTAATCCTAATATATGGTGGTTCACTGGAGACAATCCGATTCCAAATTAACCGACAAAAGCTTTACAATCAAATCGACAATGAACCAGTGCTACGAAGACCAGTAAGTTTATAGCTACATCTGCATATGACTTTAGTCCTCAGTCTTTTACATGTTTGAGAGCCACCTCCACCATAGCCCTCAAGTCTTTTACATGTTTGAGAGCCACCTCCACAGAAGCAAAAACCAAAGAAGAAATGACAACCCTTTTTCAAATGAAAATCTATCACAAATAGCAGATTCTTCCTTTTCTGCCAATCAAGCACCTTCATGCATGGCTAAAAAGTCCTCAGGCACAGCTCAAACGGAATATGTCATTCTGCACATAAAAGCCTCCCTGCGGTGTTGGTATCAGTTGAAACGTCTGCAGCAAAGTAACCACAAGCAAAAGTGTTATGACAACAAACTAACCATAATAATTAATAAGTAAATGGTTAAAATAGAATGCTTTCAATACAATACGAAGAATGCCACAAAATTGCAATGACAAACACAATAACACAAGATCACATTGGCGTCGACCAAACAAAAGAAAATGACAAGCAATTATCAAGCAGAAAGATAAGGAAAAATAAACATCCATGAAAACAAAAAATATCTAGCGTGATCCATCAATTTTGACCACTAAGGCTAAAAGTTAGAGAGGACCGACCTGAGATCAAATTGTATCTGGGTAACAAAAAACCGGTTCTATAAATGTTTGTTATAGGGGTTTTAAAATAATATTTCTACTACCACAAAAAAAGATCGAATTTCCTACTGTTCTTTTCTTTTTTTTTCCAATAACTCTAATGTTCTTTTCTAATCTGTTAAACATTCTGTTTATTTACAAATGTCACTAAAAACCACAAATCTGCCAGTTAGATAACACAGCATCTTTCATAGCAAAAGATAAACTAGGATATAAATAATTGGATTCAAGTTAAGGATACAGTTAACACATAAGAAATGCAAATGAGTGGAGACACTAATCAACATGGTTATTATATCAGATAGCCAAGTTTGTTTCAAATTGTAAAGAGCAAAAAAGAGTTGAGCATTGTAAAACATGGTAAGAACCAATATATTCATCTCAAAATGAATAATAGACTCCTCCAGCATGGAGCATTCATTGACAGATATGGTAAAAGGAAGATGAAAGTGTCCCCATTCACATAAGAAATGCAAATGAGTGGAGACACTAATCAACATGGTTATTATATCAGATAGCCAAGTTTGTTCAAATTGTAAAGAGCAAAAAAGAGTTGAGCATTGTAAAACATGGTAAGAACCAATATATTAATCTCAAAATGAATAATAGACTCCTCCAGCATGGAGCATTCATTGACAGATATGGTAAAAGGAAGATGAAAGGGCCCCCATTCACATACATGAAAAGTGATATGATTTGTGCTTTCAGTGGCGGATAGCTGAAACAGAAATAGGCATACATGCAGCATTCTCTTGGAATAACTGCAATTTGCGTGCATAAAACATCTATCTAAATACAATGAAATTTTTCAATAGAACCAAGAAAATTACATGCTTTTCAATTGTCCGCAAAAAAATAACATACATGCCTACGAGTAGTAGGTTGTGCACATTGTCAGACAAAAACATTCACCTTTATGTTCCTAAAAAATATTTGTCTTTATCATTCCATCTCATAACTTTCCTTTTGAATGACATTCGATGTCCTAAATTCAGCCTCATGTATTCATTCTCTTATTCATTTAAACTAACATACATTCTAGCATTCTTGCTGATTTCTCAAATCTCCTGGTGACTATATCCTCCAGTAAGGATGCATAATGATCAGAATATCTTAGAATCAGCCATAAACTCTAATATTCATCGCAAAGCAACTTACGTTAAACAAAGAAGACAGAGTACATACAGATTACTAAAAACGCGAAAGCTTCAGCAAGGCAAAGGCATATATGAATCAGTAACAATTGAAGTATTAACAAGATCAAAGGAACCTCACATCTAATAGCAAATACAAACAGAAGCCACTGCTGAATCAAACACTAAAATGGGCAATGACATTATCACATAAGCATAAAAAAGGTTAGCAGGCAATCAATTTGATTAAATGACCTAGAAATACTTCTAACGGACAAGATAACAATGATCGCAGTTACATTAATGACTCCATAAATAGGGAAGAGACTGCATCAGACCGCCACCATAAAACTCGGGATCTTCTGATTCCACATCAACACAAATATATAAAGAACATAACAAAAGAAAGAAATGTTAAAAGAATCAACTCTAAGCAGTCGGATCAAACAGCACAAGTGCACAAAAGAACATAATAAATCAATCCATATTTATCATCCAAATCGAAACCCATAAAACCGCGCAGACCGATCAAGATCGACCTGGAACTCCGAAGTTGTTGAGATCAACCAATCGATTTATTTGTCATCACGCAACCACCTAAGCTTACTAATCGAACTCATTGCAATATGCCGCATATTTTACGAAGAAGTGTTTTGACGGTTCATGAGGATACCTGGCTGAACTTGAGAGTGTGCTTCGCGCCGGCGAGCAGGAGGGAGCCGGAGACGAAGACGAGCATGCGGCCGCCGGGGCCGGACGGCTGGCAGTCGACGGTGGAGATGCTGTGGGTGCACTGCTGGAAGGCAACGGAGATGAGCTTATGGAAGATGCTCGCGATCCCTTGGATCTTGGCCCCCTCGAAGGTCAGCATCGAAGAGTCCCGGTAGAGCCACACGAGACCCGTCCGGTTGCTGTCAAACGTCCGGTAGTAGTGCTCCACGAACGCCCTTGCCACCGCGTCCGGATCCATCGCCTCCGCCTCGGCAGTCGCCGGAGAAAAGAAGGAGTTCGCCGGAGAAGAAGGCCGAATCCTAATCGCCGGCGAAGGGATTTAAAATACCCCGGGAACTTGTTTGAGGGTATACAAATACTTGTGTGATTTAAAAATTATTTAAATTATGGAAACAACAAAAGAGGTACTAAAACATGCAGCTTACTCTTACCGCAATTTGTGTGATGATATCATGATAGTTTATGTCAGGAAATTATATGTTGAAAAATTTATGTAATGATATCATAATTGTTTACTTTTGAAGAAAATATTTGTGAAAATAATGTCACTATCTACTCATCATTTGTTTTCCAAATTGAACAGTAACTTTTTAAGGAAAATTAATTAATTTTTAGTTGCTATATTTAACATATTGTTACTTTATGATAATAAGATAATCCCCATCAATTCCATTGTATCAATGACTTCAAAAATATAATAATCAATGTAATATCTTACAAAATAAATTTAAGTTTGTTTTTTTTTCCTTTTTTTTGACAAAACGATACTCTCATACTATACTCACATATGCGCCACCAGCCAGCGCCTACGTGAATCGAGCTGTTTCAAGATTCCTATAAGCAAGCATACATGCCTATCAAAATGGGGCCAGATGAAATCAAGATTGGTTGACACAAATGATTAGCGAGTTTGTATCCTGAGTTGAAAGACAAACGAGCTAGTAGCCTCGAGTTCGAGTCCTAGAATCGTCATTTTGACCAGAATTTTCCTTCGCCTATCACCCGTTCGAACATCGGATTAGTCGGGTGCTAATAGCTGTGGAGTATACCCATCACCCAAAAAAAAAATGGGGCAGATGAGTCTTGTCATTGTAAATATGAGATCATCTCTTACCAGTAGCACAAAGTCCCTTTGATCAATCCCATTCACTGGAGACAATCCAATTCCAAATTAACCGACAAAAAATTTGCAACAAAAAAAAGGAACATAGAAAAACTTGGTAGAAACCTGAGCAATCTCACATAATAAAATGACAACAATCTAATCGGCAATGAACCAGTGCCACAGACCAGTAATTTTATAACTACATCTGCATATGACTTTAGTCCTCAGGTCTTTTACATGTTTGAGAGCCACCATCCAGTCAACCATAAAGAAACAAAAACCAAATAAGAAATGACAACCCTTTTTCAAATGAAAATCAATCATAAATAGCAAATTCTTCATTTTCTGCCAATCAAGCACCTTCATGCATGGCTAGAAAGTCCTCAGGCATAGTTCAGACGGAATATGTCATTCTGCACATAAAAGCTTCCCTGAGGTGTTGGTATCAGTTGAAACATCTGCAGCAAAGTAACCACAAGCAAAAGTGTTACGACAACAAACTAACCATAATAATTAATAAGTAAATGGTTAAAATAGAATGCTTTCAACACAATATGAATAATGCGACAAAATTGCAATGACAAACTCAATAATACAATATCACATCGGTATCGACCAAACAAAAGAAAATGACAAGCAATTATCAAGCAGAAAAACAAGGAAATATAAACATCCATGAAAAACAAAAAGTATCTAGCGTGATCCATCGACCATTAAGGCTAAAAGTTAGAGAGGACTGACCTGAGATAAAATGGTACCTGGGTAACAAAATACCTGGTTCTATAAATGTTTGTTAGAGGGGTTTTAAAATAATATTTCAACTACTACAAAAACAAATAGATTTTTCTACTGTTCTTTTCTTTTTTTCCAATAACTCTAATGTTCTTTTCTAACTTGACCTTGTGGACCTCAGAGAAATATAATCTGTTAAACACTCTGTTTATTTACAAATGTAACTAAAAATGACAAATCTGCCAGTTAGATAACACAGCATCTTTCACAGCAAAGGATAAACCAGGATATAAACAATTGGAGTCTAGTTAAGGATACAGTTAACGTATAAGAAATGCAAATGAGTGGAGACACTATTCAACCTGGTTATTGTACCCAAGTTTGTTTCAAATTGTAAAGAGCAAAAAAGAGTTCAGCATTGTAAAACATGGTAAGAACCAATATATTCATCTCAAAATGAATAATAGACTCCTCCAGCATGGAGCATTCATTGAAAAATATGGTAAAAGGAAGATGAAAGGGCTTTCAATGGTGGATAGCTGAAACAGAAATAGGCATACTGCATACATGCAGCATTCTCTTGGAATAGTTGCAATTTTCATGCATAAAACATCTATCTAAATACAATGAAAATTTTCAATAGAACCAAGAAAATTACATGCTTATCAATTGTCCGCAAACAAATAACATACATGCCTATGCAGTAGTAGATTGTGCACATTGTCAGACAAAAACATTCATCTTTATGTTCCTAAAAAATTATTTGTCTTTAGCATTCCATCTCATAACTTTCCTTTTGAATGGCATTCAATGTCCTAATTTCAATCTCATAACTTTCCTTTTGAATGACACTCAATGTCCTAATTTCAATCTCATGTATTCATTCTCTTATTCCTTAAAACTTACCTACATTCTAGCATTCTTGCTGATTTCTCAAATCTCCTGGTCACTATATCTTCCAGTAAGAATGTACAATGATCATAATATCTTAGAATCAGCCACTGTAATATTCATGACAAAGCAACTTACAATAAACAAAGAAGACACAGTACATACAAATTACTAAAAACATTTCGATATAAAAGCATTATCGAAAGGTTCAGCAAGGCAAAGGCATATCTGAATCAGTAACAATTGAAGTATCAACAACATCAAAGGAACATCAGATCTAACAACAAATAGAGGCAGAAGCCCCGGCTGAATCAAACAATATCACTACCACATAAGCATAAAAAAAGGTTAGCAGGCAATTTATTTGATTAAATCGCCTAGATATACTTCTAATGGACAAGATCTCATAACAATAACAATGATCACAGTTACATTACGGACTCCACACATAGGGAAGAGACTACATCAGACCTCCACCATAAGCTTCGGGATCTTCTGATTCCACATCAATACAATTATATAAAGAACATAAGAAAAGAAAGAAACTGAAAAAAAAAAAAATCAACTCTAAGCACTCGGATCAAACAGCACATGTGCACAAAAGAAGATAACAAATCAATCCATATTTATCATCCAAATCAAAACTCATCAAACCGCGCAGACCCATCAGATCGACCTGGAACTCCCAAGTTGTTGAGATGAACCAGTCGATTTATTTGTCATCACGCGACACCTAAACTTACTAATCGAACGCATTGCACATATGCAGCAAGTCCCAGGATAAGGATACCTGGCTGAACTTGAGAGTGTGCTGCTCGCCGGCGAGTTGGAGGGAGCCGGAGACGAAGACGAGCATGCCACCTCCGGGGCCGGAAGGCTGGCAGTCGACGGTGGAGATGCTGTGGGCGCACTGCTGGAAGGGAAGTGAGGTGAGCTTAGCGACGATGCTCGCGGCCCCTTGGATCTTGGCCCCCTCGAAGGTCAGCATTGAAGAGTCCTGGTAGAGCCCCGCCAGACCCGCCCGGTTGCTGTCAAACGTCCGGTAGTAGTGCTCGACGAACGCCCTCGCCACCGCGTCCGGATCCATCGCCTCCGCCTCGGCAGTCGCCGGTGAACAAGAAGGAGTTCGCCGGAGAAGAAGACCGAGTCCTAATCGCCGGCGAAGTGATTTAAGATACGCCAACAAGAAGAGAACTTGTTTGGGGGTAATTTAATTAGAAAAGAAAAGAAATTTTTAGATCCTTTTACACATATACCCTTACGCATATCCAGATTTTTAAACATGCCCTGAGTTGATAAATAAATACATAGGTGATTTAAATATGTGATCGATACAATTATTTAAATAATGGAAACAACAAAAAGGTGCAGAAAATATATATGTAGAAAAAAATTATGTAATGATATCATGATCGTTTACTTTTGAAGAAAATATACGTGAAAATAATGTCATCATCGACTCATTTATTTTCCAAATTTGAACATTAACTTTTCAAGGAAAATTAATTAATTTTTAGTTAGTATATTTAAAATATTGTTATTTCATGATAATAAGATAATTCCCATCAATAATGACTTTAAAAATAATGTGTCCGGGTACACAATTATTCAATCGTAAATCTCAGATTCAATAATTTATTAGGCAAGGTACATAATGTACCCGAGTATACCATCATTAAATTCTTAAAAATATAATGTAAATATCTTACAAAATAAATTTAATTTCTTTTTGGAGAAAACGACACTCTCATACTTTACTCACATATGCATATTGTAATAAAAAATGAAAAGCATAATCAGCAGTCGCATTAATTCATTGATAAATGATAGTCCAAGTTAAATTCAGATTAAAATAGAGAATGCATTTATATAATTTCTCCATTTTTTTCGTTTATCATTTGAAGAGTATTGCCCTCGATTAATCTCGACAAGTAAAACTCACCATGGAAACTTTTGAATATAGAAAAAAGCCAAATTTGAAATATTTCTTAAGCAAAAATATAAAAGTTGAATGTAATTTGTATTGATACATGCTTAAAAGTTGAATGTAAAATTTTATTTGTGAAGTGGAGTTTCTAGCTGCAGCCACAAATCTAAAAAAAAATCAATCCAACCCATATGGTGAACTCAAACTAATGATTTTTAAGTGTGGAATTACACATAATTTGTGACAAGCTGCATTTTTTCTTTTTCCATCAATAAGAAGATTTTATTAAAAAAACTCATTGTAAATTTGGAAAAGAAATAAATAGTCATAAAACATTATTGCCATTCTAAATTGCGGGGCCGGCAATTTGGAGCAATATAAAAGGACAAGATATGGGAGACACGGTGCGTATAGAAAACGCTAGCGTTGGAATATTTACCTTGCAATAATAATTGTTTTCTAGATGTTATCGAACTGCAAGAATAATTTATATATGACCCGTTTTAATTATTTGTTTTTAGGCAGGTAAGGCATATTAGCTTGAGATGAGCTGACATATATTGTATCTTACTGATAAAAAGTGAGCACCCTATGCAAATATGAGGTCAAAATATAGAAATAATTATCATATTTTTGTAATTATAAAGAAAAGGAAGAACGCTATTTTAATGGAATAAGAATTTTTTTATTTGCAGTGATGACAAATTTACAACCATACATCCGAAGCATCTTGTAATTGATGTAAGATTTTATAATAATGATGACGATGTCATCAGCTAGTAAGTATGCAATTTTCTAGCAAGGAATCAACATTTGTGAAGCACGCCATAAAGCTGCATAAATGGCGTAGAAACCAGAATCACGTAAGTTGCATAACACGAATTACATGTATCGCAATGATGACAGCTGCCTCGAATCAATTGCTGGAGGTAGAATCCAACCTTAAGATTGGAGAAATCAAGTAAATTTCCCTTTCGGCATTTGTGTTTTCTTCTTTATTTTAAGAAGTTTATAGATCATCTATTCATCCAATTGATGCCCATACCGTACAGCAAGGAGGCAGAAGTAACAGTTGCATCACCCGGAACATGGACTCTGCCACATTGTGATGTCACTTATGAGAGCTCGAAGTTGATCAATGAGAACCTTGAGATGGTTGTTCTTGTCTTCAAGTTCCTGCAAAAGAGCAACGGGATCAGCATATGAACATATTTTTTAGGATTAGAATACTTCTTTTGTAGATGCTTGAAGGGCATATGACACACATTATTCTATTATGATTATTATTACTAGTGCTGAGAGCTGTCCCGGCCCACACCAACCCAGGAAATCAGATTTTTGACACGACCGCGAATGCATCCGGGTCAGAACCGGGTCCGTTGCATTGAAAACCCGGTAACAACGGAATTGGGAGCAGGTTTGAGATAAAAAAAAGCTTGATTTTGTGTCCCAAGCTGATAATTTATATTAAATTATACTATAATTTGATATTGTATTATATATTTTGATCATATACGAACTTAATAATAATTATTACTTATATTGAAACTTAATTACATTATATTAAATTATAATTATATAGTTGGGCTGAACCATGTGTCGGTTTGTATGCCAGTTCAACCCAGGACAATACGAGTCCGGTCCCAGTCAGGATCGGAACAAATTACTAGTGCCCAAATGAAAACCAGATCGGGATCAGAATAAGACCGTCCCGGTCCTAAACCTAGTTTTGCTTGGTCCTAATCATTACTTTCATAAGGTTCATTTTCATGACTCTGCCTTGCTATAATTTAATGATACATGATAAACTCAAGATGCATTTCATATTCATTATCCCAACTTCATAATGCAACTACACAAGAGAAAAAGACAAGAATATGATGCTTATGGTAACGCACTTCCAGCTGCGACTTAACAGGTTTGGATAACTTTCTGTGAAAACTTATCAAGCCGAGTTTTGTGAAAAGGACATTCTATGGGTTACCAAGTACAGCTTTTGATACTGCTTTTCTGATGGCCAATGTCTCCTTTACATTATTGGATGCCCTATGCCCTGTACAAAGGCTGATGGGGTCCCGCAATATTATAGTAAAGGAGAACAGGATATCTTGTTCCACTTGAACTTGAATTATTTCTTCTTAATCAAATGGACTTTACAACCATAATGGTATGGTAATGACCTAATGTTCTTGAGATGAATTCTGTCCAATTTACATGAAAGTCAAATTTCTAGTAGGTATCTAAAAATCCAGAAAGAATCATATTTAAAAGTTTTTTCTCCCACCATCAGTATATGTATTTCCTGGATCTAGTCTACTGAATAACGTTAACTTTTTAATACAGATCAAACAAATAAAATGTGCAAATCCCTCTAAAAAGAGGTTGAATAAGAAAAATGGTACTGAATATCCATCCATCCTTAGGCCTATGTTGATCTCATCAAAGCTTCACTTCCTTGCTATTCTTGACATGTTTGATGTAAGGGATATATAATATGAACTAAAGAAAGAACAAGAATAAGGCTGCTGATTATTTAGGCAACTTTTGTCATGACAATGGTTTTAGGCAACCTTGAGGAGGTACTATTCCTTAGATTTATACACATATATTGATTTCAGAACTACCCAAAGTATCTCAAAAACAAAAGAAAGTGAAAAAAAAGAAAAGTGCAACCAACCAGAATGCTCTATGCATAGATGATTGAACCACATTTATCAATTGGCTGCCATTTAGCCCAGAATGCTCCTTTGGGACAATGTACAATTTAAGAGATACGAAATACTTTGAATGGAGCTAAATATCCATGAAGGACTAAAAACTACGGATAAGATAATTGGATTAGGAAATGAAAAATATAGAATATTATCAGGACATAAAGAATAATTGCCTGCAGAACTATCAACAGGGATGCTCCCAGGATAAAGAAAAAAAGTACTTTAATGATGTGTCCGATCTGACTTAACAGAAGTAATATAATCCTAATGTTCTTTAAAAAAATTCCTATTGCAATTCTAACTTGTTGGGGTTTGGAGTTCATACTTGAAGATTTTTGTTGTTATCAGAGATGTGAAAGATTGGTGCAAGGATTAACACTGACAGTCACATATACAAAAGAAAATTGATTTCAAAGTTGCCATCTCTTTAATGATAACAATTTTTGTCACAACAGCCTATGTGAGGCTCCTAAATTCATATTGATGCATTTCACACAGTCATGAACAAATTAATTCAACCGTAAAATAAAAGAAGGCAGGTTTTCACTGAAGCTAAGAACCCTCAACCAGCGTACTCATGTAAGATATAACTCGTATAGGGAGAATGACAAATATGATAATATAGTCATCAAATGAGCTACATATTGTTTGCCGCAATATACTGTCAATTTTGCTGAAGAGCTGATCATATACATGATATAACATTGAAAACACTGAAAGTTGAAAGAACAAGTTTAACTTCACAAATTTTGAATGCCAAACTGCAGTCAGCATCCAAATCTAGTGCCCACTAAATCAAATCCTGAACAAGCTGACAGAAAAAAAAAATCATGGTCAATTGTAGAATCGCAAAATGAGTACCATTCTCAATGAAGCAGCACGTTCCTCCAACATTTCAATTTCAGAAGGATCTCCTTTTGATTCAATCGTGCCTGTCTCCTGTAATTTCCAACAGTTGAGCATATATTATCACCTACTACCGAAATCCATTGGTTCAATAAAGCACTATCAACAAAACATTCTATCATT
>LTAE01001309.1:12528-44962 GCA_001647135.1 Pontederia paniculata | reverse complement strand
CAGGAGATCGCGAGAGCGGCAGCGGCAGCAGCGGTGAGCGGGGGAGAGGAGATCGCGATAGCGGCGGCGGCGGCGGCGGCGGCACCGGAGATCGCGGGGAGAAGAGATCGCGAGAGGATACAGCGGCAAAACGGAGAGGAGATCGCGAGCAAAACGGGAAAAAAATAGGGGTAAGGGGCTTTGGGTTTTGACTTGAACCGGCCGCGCTTTTGCCTGAACCGGTCATTGAACCGTCCTTGAACCTGCTTTGTTTTTCATCCATCTATTGAAGATCCGACGGCCGATATTAACTGACAGTAAGTTACTACCAACGAAGCTGGTAGCATTTTAATGTTAAATCTCATTTATGAGAACATTGTAATGGAGAAGGTCATAGCCGAAATAGGATTCGTTTTGGCTAGAGCGCCCAAATCCGCTATATATTTGACACGGGTTTGCCGTAATGCTGAAACTATTGCGAATGCATCTATCGTCATTGATGCATAAATAAATATACCAATTAGTAGTGATTCGCAACTATTGAAAATCACAAAAGAGCTAAATTGAGTTTGACAATCAGATCGGAATATGAGTTTAATCTTAATTCTAGGTCTTAGGTTTCTTTCATTGGGATAAAAACAGATAAAAGATGAGACCAACAAAAAGGTTAAACAATTTAATATATTTTTAATAAAGATGAATGAAAAGGAATATTTCTCGCTAAATGATATATTTAAAGCATATTTTTAATTTAAATTATGTAATTAAACTATGGCGCCAATGGAGGTTGTGATCTGCAATGTTGCACCATGGTTTCCTCCGAGTGGCGTTGCCCTTCCAAATTGAGCTCTTGTGGATTCTTCATCGCCATTGCTGCAAATATTTCCTGCCCCACCTCTCCCACTTCTAAAGTCTTTCAGTTCCAATCTAGAAAATATTCTTAACACTAAACCCTAAATTCTAAATGAAGTAGAAATTTTGATTATATATTTCACAGGGTAATAATGGGGCACCTTTGTGTTTACATTTGTGAGACTTGGAGATGAATGATCCGATGTATTGCATTACATTTGCTGGGTTATGCATTGAGGAGGAATTGTGGAATGACATACCTAATTACTTGTGATTATCTTCAACTTTAGTGAAAATCAAAGGTATGTGTGACATATTTTTTTTAAGAGAGATTTTATCTATTAATAAAGAATCCGAAATGTCTCGGTACAAAATATTCTGAAGGCCCTTGGAGGGTTTTTAGTCCAAAAAGATCCATGGGTTAGCAAGAAAATCAGCGGCACAATTCACTTCATGTATTCAATTACAAAGCAACTTTCACGAGCATTTTGTGTATTTCTTCAGGATGTGTACTAGCGCCATGGAGTTGGATTCTATCCAAACATGTGTGAATCCCAACTTCAATCATTGAAGGATGTCGTATCATAGCGCCCAGGCCTCAGCTCCGGTTGAATGAAAGTTTTTGGTAGAAGCACTTGCGAATAGTAGACTACTATTAGGATGTCTAATTAAAAAGTCTAGCCCTCCAATATCTCTGGGTCCAGTGAATGATTAATTGTTAAATTTAACCCAAGAAGAAGGCGTAGGCTCTCAATGAATCCATAAAATGTCTCGAGGGAATGTCTATCACGACAATGGTGTTTGACATATTTTTCAGAATAGGCTAGTGCTCGACATCACACAGTAAAAATAGAATAATGCGTGGAAATGATTCCGAAGTTTTCATAATTCCCAAAGACAATAGGCTATAAGAGGAAGGATAATTTTTCTGAATTGTGGACAAAGATTGCGACCTTCCATAAATGGGCAGTGGGGGGATTGGGTGCATGAGGGTAACACTTTAAATTTATATTCTCGTTCTCAGTTTCTAATTCTATTTTTCTTAACACTTTGGGGGATTTGGAGGATGCGTAACGATGCCCATTTTAGCTCTCGCCAAGCAATCGCAAAAGTGGTATGGAATAGGGTCATGACTAGCTTTCATGAGCTCAACCCGATCCATACTGCTGAGGGGACCTCCCCAACGAACCTTTCCTTGGTACGTTGGGAGCCCCCGCCTCAATCCTGGTTCAAAATGAACTTGGATGGTTCCTTTGTGAACCAAAGTGAGGCGGGGGAGCAGGATTTATCATTCAAACTGATATTGCTTTTATATGTGCAAGTGCATATCGTAGAAAGTTTAGTTTTATTTTGAAAGCAGAAGTTTGGAGCATTCGACAAGAACTTTTTAACTGCCGGCGGCTAGGAATTATGAAGATTATAGTTGAATCGGATTTCAGTATGGCTATTGCTATCATCAATAGAAGCAACCCTTGTCCTTGGCGCATGAGAACAATTTGAAACTTGTGTCTGTAATCATATTAATCGTAATGCTAATGTGGCGGCAGATTATCTAGCAACTTTTGGTAGGAAATCGCATAGTGATTCTTTTTGGGAGAAAAACTCTTCTCCGGGTATCCTCGATTTTTTGTACCCAAACTTTTCAATTTCTATCAATGATTAATGCACTTCTCTTTTAAAAAAAAGATTCCATAAATGAAGACTAATAAGGCATTGAAAAAAAAAGTGCTCAATTAACTCAGTGTTCTGGCTACAAGGAGTACAAGTTTGATCACTGGAAGAATCAAAATTATGGAGCCAATTTTTTTTTGTAAGCAAACGATCATACAACAGTTTCCATAGAAAAAAAATTATCTTCGAAATTGCAGGAAAGTTCCACTCAATATTCCTATATCTTTGGGATTGCAGGTACTTGTGGCTTTTTTGCCTTCAATAACTTGTTTCACAGCCTTCGCCACTTGTGTGGCCATAAGAGACGGATAAACTTCTCTACCTTAGCCAAGTGACCCCACAAGAGTGATAGAGCTACTGAATAAATGGGCATGGCACATCATTTATTTGCTACAAAAAGGAGTTGACACACATCATTAGACTTTGTAGATTGAAGACAAATATCTCAATCTATGAGTCGATAGCCTGTTCTATTTTATTGATAGCATATCACAAATATATGTGTCTATCACTGCTAGATATTGTTCCATCTGTTTCGCCGATCCTGTTGTGGCTGTGAATTCAGCAACAAAAGTTGTTCTTGTGCAGAGGTTTGACAAAATCCCATACTATGAATCAATCCAAGTCACAGTTTATATAATTTAATTTAGAGGAGCATCGACCGACAAAGTTCAACCTTCTGTCAGCAAGCACGTTTTCCTTTAGTTGATACATTGTTTATGAGTCTAAAACACAATCATTTTAATTAAGAGGGTTAGTGTAGTGCATATAGCGCAACAGAAAGTAACGACACTATCTGTACAAAAAAAAATTGAACACTGTTCATTTGTACAAAAAGTGTCGTTACTTTCTGTACAAGTGCGCTACATATTTCTTTTTCCTTTTAGTTAACATTGGTTGGCTGGCGCGCATAACTAACGGATTTGTATTTTGAATTGGGTGACGAAGGAGCTAGTAGCCTGAGTTCGAACCCCAAAATTATTAATTAGGTCAGAATTTTTCTTCGTCGTCATCCATCCGAACATTGAATTAGTCAGATGCTAATAATTCTATACACCGATGAATTTATCACCAAAACAAACGCCATCATTTTGAGTTAAACATTTGAATCAGTAGTTGAAGCCGATATGAGCAGGATAAAATTTATCGCATACCTCTATTCCGAACGAATTCTGAATTAGAGTTTATTTATAGTTTTAATTCAACTCATTTTTTTTCATAAACATGTTGAACATATATTGTAATTTTGGTACTCCACATCACTGCGTACTTAGCGTGCACATTATAATTCAATTTGTTTTATAACTATATTCTTCTAGCTTAAAAGGGACGTCGAGGATATCCATATCTTTTCGTTATATTTATCCACATATCACTTTCCTGATATTTGTTTCTGATTGTATTTGCATAAGGCCGAAGGGGCCACAGAGGCACAGACTTGCTAGTAATTAATACTTTTAAGTGAGCAAATGTGATAGGTTTGAATAGCTGTCAATGACATCCTAATTAACATATAAATTTTAAATGCTACCAATTTCATGTCTCTTGTGCTGATTTCTCTACAAATGCATCAGCATTTTGTGTTTTCCTTTATGTTCTTTAGTTGAAGTGGCTATTCTTATCTGTTTCCAGGATGGTCCATAAAGCAAAAGAAAGGATCAAATCTGAAAGCCATTTGAAACCAAAAGGAACCAAGACTGACTGCAACATCTTTCAACCTTCTGATCAGAAAATTATAGGAGCTGTGATCTGAAGAAAGTTTGAATGATACTTCTCTTTGGTTGATAATGTTTGATAGAACATGTGAATATATGAAATGAAACTAATTTTTTTCAGCAACTGTGGGGTCGACAAACTTGGAGAAAAATTTGATCTGAAGATTTTTTTTTCAGCACATGAATTTGACTGCATTTGAAGAAAAAAAATATAGACCATTTTGTCTTCCCAACTCATGTCTCATGTGACAAAATTGACCAGTCACTAGAAACTTTTGTAAAAGAGCACCACAAGATTCTACTTTTCTCAACAGGCATGAGTTCATCCATTGCCCATTGCTTGCTGCGATATGATGGCAAAAAAACATCATTGATGTGTAGGAAAGTAACACTGAACAGAGGAATAAGAGGATCTTACCACCAAAAGTGAAAGATTCCTTGCTTTGCCAATCTGATTCATTGGACTGCTTCGGATGTGTTGATAATATCTGAAATCTTAAGCCAATAAAAATTTATATAACCCCTGTGCATTACACGCTGCTGATTACAGCCGGAACATTCGCCATTTCTTGGTGCAGAGGCCTTCGCCTCATCAAAATATTGGCGGCGCGATGTCTCCATCATCTTAGGGAGGAGTTCCATCGGATGCAGTGCACGAGAAGAAAGTGGCAGCAACATGCAGGAGAGTGGATGTCGCGAATCTCTCGATGCGGCCAGTTATGTGGCTTGGCTGCTCGGCTTGATGACGGGTCCTCAGACTCGTCATGAAAAGACGTTGGGGAGGACATTGTTCTCGGCTCTCTCGACGCCGACGGAGGGCTCTGATACCAATTGAAGAACGAGAGGGAGAAAAAGATAGATTTCCGTTAGTCGGATTGGGGGCTCCTAGCTTCCGTTCATGACCTTATATGGTCGCTTGCCCGCTACACTCCGCCCCTGTTAAAACGGTCATTTCATGACTTCAATGGTCATCTCACAATGATGATCATAATGATCTTCATAATGACAATAATGGTCCATAATGATCATAACAGTCATATATTATAATATATGGGTCCAGTGAATGATCCATCTAATTTAAGTTTAACCCAAGAAGAAGGCGGAGGCTCCCAACAAGTCCATAAAAGGTCTGGGGGAATGTCCCTCAGGACAGTGGTGTTTGACATATTTCTCATAATAGGCCAATGCTCGATACTACATAGTAGAGATAGGATAGTGAGTAGAAGTGAAGTAGATTTCATTTCAAAATTTCCATAATCTCCAAAGACAATACGCTATAAGAGAAAGAACAATTTTTCTGGATTGTGGATAAAGATTACGACCTTCCATTAACCCGTTGCGGTCATGCTAGGAGTTCATATGATAAAAAGTATAAGAAGTATCTATTTGAAAAAAAATTCCATAGATGAAGACTAATAGGACATTGAAAAAAAAAAGAGTACAAGTTTGATCAATGGAAGCATCAAAATTGTGGAGCCAATTTTTTGTAGGAAAATCAAACAACAATTTCCATAAAAAAATTATCTTTGGAATTGCATGAATGTTCCATAAAAAGTTCCACTCAATATTCCTATATCTTTGGGATTGCAGGTACTTGTGGCTTTTTTTTGCCTTCAATAACTTGTTTCACAGCCTTCGCCACTTGTGTGGCCATAAGAGACGGATAAACTTCTCTACCTTAGCCAAGTGACCCCACAAGAGTGATAGAGCTACTGAATAAATGGGCATGGCACATCATTTATTTGCTACAAAAAGGACTTGACACACATCATTAGACTTTGTAGATTAAGAAAATATCTCAATCTATGAGTCGATAGCCTATTCTATTTTATTGATAGCATATCACAAATATGGATAAATCTTCGTCCTCCTAAAAGTTGTGCCTAATAATCCTCCTAATACTCACATCATCAAATTGCCCTGAAAAGTTAATTAAATTACAACTCATGCCATTGTGAGATGTTAGGAGGTTTTTTAGGAGAATTATTAGGAGGTTGTAGCACCACTCCACAAATATATGTGTCTATCACTGCTAGATATTGTTCTATCTGTTTCGCCGATCCTGTTGTGGCTGTGAATTCAGCGACAAAAGTTGTTCTGGTGCAGAGGGTTTGACAAAATCCCATCCTTCTGTCAGCAAGCACGTTTTCGTTTACTTGCTACATTTTTTTTAGTCTAAAACGCTATCATTTTAACCAATATTGATTGATACAAATAATTACCGAATCTGTATCTTAGATTAAGAAATGAGGGAATTAGTAACTTCGCGTTCAAATTCCAAAATAATTAACTTGGCAAAATTTTTCTTTCGCCATCACTCATCCTAATATCGAATTAATCAAATGCACACTAAACATGATAAATTTGTCGCCAGCCATCATTTTGAGTTAATCAACATGCACACTAAACATGTTGCACATACATTATAATTTTGGTACTCCACATCGCTGCTTAGCGTGCACATTATAATTCAATTTGTTTTATAACTATATTATTCTAGCTTAAAAGGGACGTCGATGATATCCATATCTTTTAGTTATATTGGATCCACATATCACTTTCCTGATATATGATTGTGATTATTTTTGCATAAAGGCCGAAGGGGGCCACAGAGGCACAAACTTGCTAGCAATGAATACTTTTAAGTGAGCAAATGTGATAGGTTTGAATAGATGTCAATGACATCCTAATTAACATATAAATTTTAAATGCTACCAATTTCATGTCTCTTGTGCTGATTTCTCTACAAGTGCATCAGCATTTTGTGTTTTCCTTTATGTTCTTTAGTTGAAGTGGCTATTCTTATCTATTTCCAGGATGGTCCATAAAGCAAAAGAAAGGATCAAATCTGAAAGCCATTTGAAACTAAAGGAACCAAGCCTGATTGCAACATCTTTCAACCTTCTGATCAGAAAAATTACAGGAGCTTTGATCTGAAGAAAGTTTGAATGCTACTTCTTTGGTTGGTAATCTTTGATAGAACATGTGAATATTTATGAAATGAAACCAATATTTTTCAGCAACTGTGGGGTCGACAAACTTGGAGAAAAAATTTGATCTGAATTTTTTTTTCAGCACATGAATTTGACTGCATTTGGAGAAAAAAAAATATAGACCATTTTGTCTTCCCAACTCGTGTCTCATGTGGCCAAAATTGACCAGTCATTAGATGCTTTTGTACAGGAGCACCAAAAGATTCTACTTTTCTCAACAAGTGGCCAGTGCCTCAAGGGTGGGAGCTGCAGCTGCATGCATGCCTTTCTCTAGCACCATGAACCCTAAGGAGCCAGACCCCCCACCTCCTCCCTCCTCCCACACCTCCATTATCGCCCCCAACCCCCAAGCCATCCTTCCCAACCAACAATACCCCACACAAAGACACCCCACAGAGAAACCCTCATGGTCAGAAGTGGTTAAAGGCCCAGCTCAGTCGTTCATGTCAAGAATATCTCCGCGACAATGGAGGAGCCTTCAGGAAGCGGTGCAGGAAGAAGTAGTCATCCCATGGGAAGCTGTTGAAGACAGATCTCAGGAGCTCACTCGCAGCCTCATAGGGAGGATCCTCGGAAACGCCGGTGCCATTGAGCGGCTCAGATCTGACCTCCCGTCCCTCTGGGGTCTCAAGGAGACCATGAACATAGTTGAGTTAGGAAACTCATTTGTATTATTCACTTTTGCTAACATGGATGAAAAACTGCAGGTCCTAACAGGTAGCCCCTGGACAGTCCAAGGTCATCTCCTGCAACTCTCACAGGCGAAACCTTATTTCCGGCCTCTTGATGGACACATTACAACATCACCAGTCTGGATCCAGCTGCCAGGACTATCTTTCGAGCTAGAAGGCAGAGAGGCAGTGCTGAGAATCGCATCCCATTTCGGTTCACCACTCAAGATCGATGAATCTTACAGCAGGAAAGACCGGCAGGGCGGGGCAAGGATTTGCATCGATACCGATCTATCTAAGCCTATAAAACAGGGAGTGTGGATCCGGCAACCAGATGGTGGTCGATACTTTCAATGTGTGTTATATGAGAATCTACCGCCATTTTGTTTCAGGTGCGGAAGAATCGGCCATCGGCTGGAGAACTGTTCTGAAGCACCGGAGTCAAATGCAGGGATCGGGGAAGAAACAAATCCTACCGCAGGAAAGGTATTGTTGTACGGCCCTTGGATGCAAGCTTTCCACACCCAGCGTCGAGGGCAGCCTCCAAGGCCGGCACAGCGAGCTCAAGCTAACTATCAGCTCCGGTCAGTTCCTCACCGGCATACGGCAAGCAACCTGCCGCGCCACCATGCAGTCCTGAACCGGGTTCGCCAGACACAAACGGTTCAAACCGGGAACCCATTTGAGGTGTTGCAAGATGAAACCCTAATAAACCACCAACCGTTGGATCCCCCACCAGGGCAAGATCGTCAAGAAGTTTCAACGAATCCACCATCCAACGGTCAGGTAAGAGCTATAGACAGTCACCAATCGGATCAGCTGACACCTGTCCTTCCCCTGCAGATCACTAAGACACCGAAGGATAAGGACCAGGCGTTGCAAGGATCAAGACAAAGTGTAAAATCAGATTTTTCTCACGTATCCGATGGCTCAAACCAGATCACAGAGCCATCAAGGTGCCAAAAGTTTACACCTGGAACGCACTCCACCGACCTGGCCCTCGAACACCCCCCAGCACGTGATATGGAGTATATCGAACCACCTCGAGAAACACTAACATCCCAACCCCATTCTCACCTCTCCACACCCACAAACCCTAACAGGTACCCCCCAATTCCTCCGGAAACGGCACCACAAATGTATCACTGTGTGGAGCCATCCTCAAGGTCGTTGCCAGGTCCGCTCAGGCAAAAATCCCCCTCTTCGGCTCCCACCCGCCAGCTCTGGGATCCAAAGATGCATGAGTGCTTAGTGGAGCAAATAAAGGCAAAGCTCCTTGAGGCGGCCTCTGAAGATCCTCCAGCACAAGGCGTATCAAATGTAGAAGAAGAACTAGTAGACTCCGACATGGAACCTCCAACTCGCCAGCAGACCAAGAAATCAAAGCGGATACTAAAGCCCCAACCCTGTCCGCCAAACTTCAAAGGAAAAGCAAAGGCGAAAGGTCAAAGACCGAGCAAAGGTAAGTCCATCAACGAAAAAAATCAAGAAGCTAATGTCACTCCATATTTGAATATGCAGGCTGAAGGTATGGGATCCAGGCAAACGGGCTTGACCATCCTAGACCTAAACAAATGAAAATGCTAGCGTGGAACTGTCGTGGGGCTTACAGGGGGAAAGTTCGGGATCGTCTCACAGACATAATAAAACACCACCAACCGGATATCATAGTCATAGTAGAAAGTCATACCACAAAAGAAAACTCGTTAAAAGTTGTTCGTAGACTTGGTCACACCTGGGAAGGTTGTTTTTCAGAAGGAAATGGAGCTTCGGGAGGCATAATACTAGCCTGGAAGAGCCAAATCTATCAGGTGACACCCATCCAAACCTCCTCTCAGTTTTTGCATGCAATTGTATCTACAGATAACTTCTCTTTTCTGTTAACATGTGTATACGCCAGCAACCTACCGAACATAAGAGCTAAACTCTGGAAGGATCTCGCTCGCCTCCCTATTAATGATATCCCATGGGCGATGGTAGGGGATTTCAACTCGGCTTTATACCAAATGGATAAAAAAGGGGGTAAGCCTTTCATACTAACAAAATCAATCTGTCTTCTTAGAGATCTTGTCTCTCGACATGGATTTATTGATATACAACCGGAGGGAAACCAATATACATGGTGTAATAACAGACAAGGTTTGGCTAGAATATGGTGTAAACTGGACAGGCTATTTCTAAACTCGAATTGGTTTTTAAAATATCCTTCTCTTACCTCAAAACTCCTCGATAGAACCTCATCATATCACTCGCCTATGTTTATAAATACTAACACGAACTTAAGAAAACCAAAATCTTTTAAATACGAAGTTTTTTGGTTTGAATATCCTGAAGCGCGTGAAATAGTTCAAAAGGTTTGGGCAGATAGAAATGTGAACACAACTTTGCAACAATCCCTGAGGATAGTCAAACAAAAAACCCTGCACTGGAATAGATTTCAGTTAGGGTCCTTAGAAAACAAAGCCACTCAGATCAAGGGGGAAATCTCAATCTTAGAACACAAAGATGTAGATCAGGGCCTAGAGGGGAATGAACTAGGAAAACTAAGATCCTTATACCACCATCATGCAGCTTTATTAAGACAAATTAACCTAAAATGGTGGTCAAAATCCAGAGTACAGTGGCTACACCAAGGTGACAAAAACACAAAATTTTTCCACCTTAGCACAATGATCAGGCAAAAGATAAATAAAATTGGGTCAATTACCACTCCCGCAGGAACTATAATCACCTCTGAAAATGACATCATGCAAGAATTTGTAAACCATTACACATAACTTTGGAAGTGCCCTCCCCAACCCTTAATCAATACAAATCTTTGGCCTACCCTACCTTCAATACCCCAAGTAATGGGAGACACTTTGGCCTCCCTGATAACCCCTGAAGAAATCAGGTCAGCTTTTTGGGCCTTACCCCCTGGAAAAGCACCAGGACCAGACGGCTTTACACTTGAATTCTATAAAAAATACTGGGATATATTAGGACAAGATGTGGTACATGAGATCCAGAAATTCTTCAACTCAGGTATTATGCCAAGTGAATGGAAAGAGACCTCCCTTATATTCATCCCAAAACAAGCAACCCTTCTAAAGTTACAGACTACAGACCCATTCACTGTGTAATATAATATATAGGGTCGTGGGAAAAATCTTAGCTACCAGGATCAAACCAACACTCCCCTACATCATTGATCCTGCACAATCAGCTTTTGTAACAAACAGATCTATACATGACAACATATTTATCTGTCAAGAGTTAGCTCATTCAATAAACAAAGGTGCAAGAAAAGGCATGTTAGTAAAAGCTGATATGGCAAAGGCTTTCGATAGAGTTGCATGGGATGCAATTAACAAAGCTCTGACTTTAATGAACTATCCTCCAAAATTTATTGAGTGGATAATGGCCTGTGTACAATCTCCTAGATTCTCATGTGTTATAAATGGACAACCCTCTCCTTTCTTCAAAAGCCACAAAGGCATAAGGCAAGGTGACCCTCTCTCCCCTTATCTATTTATCATTATCACTCAAATGCTGTCAACTATCATGAACCAAGCAGTAAGTTTAGGATCCGTAGTTCCTTGCTCCATAGGAACCTTTACCATGAGTCACCTGCTATATGCAGATGATGTGTTGATCTGTGTAGCAGCTACAGTGAAGAATTGTAGAGCAATTACCAACATACTTAAGACTTATAATACTTTAACAAATCAGGAAATAAATCTGCTGAAATCTGAGATTTATCTACCACCCAAGCTAAACCACAAAAGGAAAACTCTGCTCCAAAACACTCTGGGTATCAGCTTAGGAAACTTCCCTTTTAAATACTTGGGCACATTAATATCACATAAATATATTCCAATATCAAGACAGCAGGCCTTGGTGGACAAAGTCACAGCCCGCATTGCAGGATGGAAGGCAAAAACCCTAAACATGGCAGGTAAGACAGTTCTAATAAAATCTGTTTTAAACTCTACCCCTAATTTTTCTCTGGGAGCCTCTTATATTTCAGGTGGAATACTAGACTCTCTTGAGAAGATATCCAGGGGATTCCTATGGTCTCAGAAGGAAGGAAGAAGAGGTATGCATCTCCTAAGCTGGAACACAGTTCAAATGCCAAAAGACCAAGGTGGACTGGGCATCAGGAATACCAAAATGATCAGAACGGCATTGCTGGCAAAGCAGGTTCTTAGAGTATTAAACAGAGAAGACACTCCTTGGGTTAAACTGGTAACAAATAAATATGATACAATCCATCCGTGGAAACCACCATCCAATAAAAACATAACCTGGTCATGGCGTATGATACAAAATGCTCAACTAAGCATCAGACACGACATCAAAAGGTACATTGGTAGTGGATTGACTACTAATGTGGTAAGTGATCCTTGGGTTTTCTGCACTCCCTTCCAGCTCATGCCGACTTACTTAAATATGGATGTTTCCCTGTCAGCCATGCAAGTCAGTGATTTTATAGTCAATCAGCAGTGGAACTTACCTCTTTTATATCACTCTTTTGGTTCACCTCTTGTTGATGCTATCACCTCTATATATTTACCTGCTCTCGCCAAGGATGACTTGTGGGTCTGGGTGATGGATACCCATGGGCAGGCAACTGCAAGATCAGTCTATTACTCTCTAAGCCGCCAGCCAATCCTACAGCAGGGAGACGGACGGCCAAACTGGAAAGGGGTGTGGTCAATTGCCATTCCAACAAAAATCCATCTCTTCCTCTGGAAATTGTTGCACAAAAGGTTACCCACAAGGGACTGTCTAGCTAGGATAGAAAATGGGATAAACCTGAGCTGTCCTTTATGTGGTATAGAGCCCGAGTCCACCTCTCACCTATTTTTCTCTTGCGCAATAGCGAATGAGCTCTGGATGTATTTCGAAACCCAAGTAGATTTAAAGTTTCAATTTCGCGATACATGGGAAAATGGAGGATGGATAAATGAAGGTCTCACACTACCCCCTCACCTAAAACGTAAATTGCAGTCCCTTTTCGCCTTTACATTATGGGGACTCTGGCGTATGAGAAATGAGGTAGTTTTCAATTCCAGGATGGCAACCATCCCTGCTGTATGGACCAAGGCTCTGGCTGGGTTTACGGAGTATGCGACATATCACATATCTGAGGCACAGGACCCCCAAGACCCGACATGGGTCCGGTGGGAGCCCCCTTCCGCACCAGGAGTTAAAATTAACTCCGATGGCTCCTTCACAGGCGCAAAGGAAGCGGGTGGAGCAGGTTTCTTAATCCGAACTAACAATGGTTTATGCCTTTGTGCAGGGGCACTGAGACATGACGCACACACAGTGCTTGAAGCAGAAGCATGGGGCGCACTCGCAGGCATCAAGAAGTGTATAGAAAAGGGATTCAAAGAAGTGGTGCTGGAATCAGACTCAATTAACCTTGTGCAAATCATCAACAACAATGGCAGGACTCCCTGGCGATTATGGAGTATTTTTAGCGAAATTAAACATCTATCTCAGTCTTTTGTAACTTTCTCATGTAAACACTATTACCGACAGGCGAATCGGGCAGCAGATTATCTGGCTAATTATGGCAGAAAATCTAGTACTAACCTTTTTTGGGAGGATGGTCCCCCTCCGGGCCTCCTGGGCTTTTTGTACTCAGACTCGACTGGAATTTGGATTAATAGATAATTTCTTCTTTTGAAAAAAAAAATAGAGGATCAAAGGATCTTACTACCAAAAGTGACAGATCCTTGCTTTGCCAATCTGATTCTTTGGACTATGTTGGAAATATAGGGCGAGGGATCGACCAAGAATCAAAATAATAAATAAAAACGAGAAATAAAGATTGACACACAAATTTTTAATGTGGTAAAACTCTTTTAATCAATGTGAACAAGAGGGAAACATCCACGAACAAAGAAGGTTGTCACCAAAAAATTTTTACTATCTCGAAGAAGTAGCGTACATCATAAACCCCTAACTCATATTTATAAGGGTCCATATCCTTCGCTACGGCTACAGATTCTCTTTTTTTTTTCACAATTTTAAGTACAAAATATCATAATTCAAGTCACAACAACAGACTGCTTTAGTTGTAAAAAAAAAACATGATTCTTGTTTGAAGCTTCTTTCTCACTGATTACAGGAAGAGGGATATATTTGCTGAGCTCATGCAAATCCAATTCAGCGATTTTAAAGATAACATTTTTAAACAGGTTGGTCATGCAAGTAACTTCTGCTGAGGATCATGTGTTTGACTCGGTGTATTAGATGCCGAATTATTCGAATCTGTTTATTAAACTTGAACAGTTGCATTGAACAGAAATTTAACTTGCGTATTTGATCAAAAGTATCTTTTGAAATCCTGATCAGCAGACAATTAATGCTTGATAAGTAGCCACATCAGGGTAAAGAAACAGATGTCTTAAGAGGCTTATGCAAGTTATTCAGAGGGATGAACATATGATTAAACAGATGTTCTAAATATGTGGATGGAATAAGTTGGCAACTGCAATTTTTTTTTCCAATCAATTGTAGTTCTTTAGTCGTTGCTTCTTCCATTTCTTTTTGTTTCGTGGATGTTGAAGCTTTCTAACTTACAAGTTACAAGCAACAAATTGGTCATTTGCAACAAAAGAAAAATCTAATCCAAATAGCTCCATCAGCAAAAAAAAAGGGACTTGTCAGATGTCTTAACTTCGTTCAACAGTTTCTGTACTGCTGAAATTAAAGTCTGTTCCATGGACATTTTAGCAAATTATTATTTCTTTGTTATATTAATAGATATTATAACAATACAGATAATTAAATATGACCAAGACAGCAAGATTAAGTTATGTGCATTATACTGTATAGTGGGTGTAAAATATTTTATTCTATGAACCGAGCATAATGGATTAATGGGTGTAAAAAAAAAAAGATTCTAAGAAATGTTATATATAACTTTTTAAAACTTAAGAAGTTGTGTAAATATTTATGAAAAGGACTAAAGAGGAAACTATTTTCTTTCAACTAGAAGTATAAAATTAAATTTTGATATAAATTAAGTATGTAAATGCCCAAGGATTTATTAAAAGTATTTTAAGTATATCAAATGCCCAAGTATTTATATAAACTTAGGAAATTGTATAAAGATTTATTAAAAGAATTAAAGAGGAACTATTTTCTTTCAACTGATAATAATATTTGATATAAAATAATTATATATCAAATGCCCAAGTATTTAGTTACACATCAAAATATTTTTTTAGAAATAAATTGTAAAACATATTTTCTAGTTAAGGATGAATAAACTAGTTACTTCTTATTATTTTATACATATCTATAGAACAATTGGAGTCAATTGAACCCACATATATATATATATATATATATATATATATATATATATATGTATCAAATTGTGACTCAAGATAGAAAATTTAGGGAAATTGAAAATAAGTGTACATATTATTCTTTTATTTTTATAATAATTTATCTACGGTGGGACTTCCTTATATTGTACGGGTGAAATTAAAGTATGTTCCATCGAGATTTTAGCAAATTATTATTTCTATGTTATATTAATATATATTATAACAATACAGATAATTAAATATGACCACGGCAGCAAGATTAAGTTATGTGCATTTAAATTTTATACTGTATAGTGGGTGTAAAATAATTTATGCTACGAACCGAGCATAATGGGTGTAAAAAAAATTGATTCCAAGAAATGTTATATATAACTTTTAAAACTTAAGAAGTTGTATAACGATTTATAAAAAAGATTAAAGAGGGAACTATTTTCTTTCAACTAAAAGTATAAGATTAAATTTTGATATAAAATTAAGTATGTAAATGCCCAAGTATTTATATAAAGATGTACAAAGATTTATTAAATGAATTAAAGAGGAAACTATTTTCTTTCAACTGACAATACTATTTGATATAAAATTAACTATATATCAAATGCCCAAGTATTTAATTACACATCCAAATATTTTTTTTAAAAAATAATTTGTAAAGCATATTTTCTAGTTAAGGATGAATAAAATAGTTACTTCTTATTATTTTATACATATCTATAGAACAATTGGAGTCAATTCAACCCATAGATATATTTATATCAAATTGTGACTCAAGATAGGAAATTTAGGGTCATAGAAAATAAGTGTATATGTATATTATCAAATTCCTTATATATATGTATATTATTTTTTCCTTTTTATAATAATTTATCTACAGTGGGACTTCCTTATATTATAATTAATTACATGATGAGATCGCCAATTAAAGCAGTCAAATCCTCGCTGTCTTCCTTGTGAGACAGTGGTAGTGGCATTTCTGAATTTTATCCCCAACTTTGGGGCCTTTTTTAGAATTTGGATTCGTTATAAGAAACTTTTCATGTTTTAAATTTTTAATTCGTCCGGTGGGCTGCGGAAGAAGTGATACATTTCTTGTTTCTTTCGTTCGCCTCTCTTTCTCTCTCCACTTTTTTATCCAGTTCTTTTTTAGGCAATTAAAAACTGATCCGCAAGGCCGGTTCCCGTCTAAATTCCACAAAAAGAGCGATTTTTGGGAACAAATCCTCGTAGAAAGATCGGTGTTTTTTTCTTACTTGGTTCTTGTCACAAAAAAAGACGAGATTTTTATTTTAGTTTGTCAAATGTTCAGGCTATGCAGATTTGATTGTATTCATCCTTCATCTTGATCTGCTTTAGCTTGTGGATTGTTCAAGCAGGATACAATCTTCATTGGCAATCTTGTTGGAATTCTTCGTACATTTTTCTCGGCGAGAGCATAAAAAATATCAGGTGAAACATCTGCTCCAAGGCTAGTAAACCAGGGGAAATTCAAGTGAAATCACCTGTGCTTGGTTTAGTTTGGTCTTTGGATTGCCGAAGAGGATTAAAGATTAAATTTTTATTGCCCATTTTCTTGGAGTTTCTCATTGTAGAGAGAGAAAACAATCATGAGTAAGCCCCAGGGAGTGTTGAGGTCACTCTTGCACAACAGATGGCTGGTGTTTGTGGCGGCAATGTGGGTGCAGTCAGTCGCCGGAATCGGTTACCTTTTTGGCAGCCTGTCGCCGGTGATCAAGAGCTCGTTGAGTTACAACCAGCGGCAGATCGCCAGCCTTGGTATCGCCAAGGACCTTGGCGACTGCATCGGATTCCTCGCAGGAAGCCTGTGCGAGATATTGCCGCTGTGGATGGCTCTGTTCATAGGGGCCTTGCAGAATTTCATTGGTTATGGTTGGGTTTGGCTCGTCGTGACCGGGAGGGCGCCGCAGTTGCGACTGTGGGCGGTGAGTGGAAATCGAAAGTGTTTTAAACAAATTTAGTCATTTTAGATTGCAGCATGTGCTTGTTTCTCCTTTTTATCCACTCATGATTTTTGCTCTATATGATCTACAAGTTTATTAAATCATTAAATTTTGTTGGAGTACATCAGTTATACATGAAGATTAACATGAGGTAAATGATTGATTGAGGAGTTTTTTTTCATTTGTTCCTTATTTCCTTTATATTCAATATGATCAATTTGAATATTTAAGTCTATCTCGATAAAACCACTAAAGAATATTTTTCAATAATATATATTTCTATGTGACATTTAATTCCTTGCTTTCCTTCAGAGCAACTGATTGATTTAAGAGTTCCGAGATCTTACAAAATGATGTCATACGCCAAGATATGTGTGGAGACGGGGACTTGAGTAGTGATTCTCAACATGCTTTCATGTTGCTTTCTTCTTCTTTTTTGAATTTTGTTTTTGGCTGAGGTATTAATTTTGCTTAAGATGATTGAGCTTTTTTTCACAATTCAAAGTGTCCAGATATGGTTTCATGTAAATTTTTGTGGTTGATTGAATTGTTTTGATTTATTTATATCCTAGATGAAATTACTGCTGAATTATGTAATTAACTTGTGGCTGAATGCAACAACAGTCCCCATTTCCAGGCTACTTTATTTAACTCTTCAAATTTTTCCCTCAAGATACCAGCTGTGCCATTAAGGATATGTTATTTTTTTTGGAAAATCATCCAATTTTTGACATGTACAGACCTCACATTCCTGTTGGAGTCTGCAGTTCTAATGTATTTGTTGGCAAACAATTGGTAGTTCAGCACATCAAAAGAAAATGTAACTATTAAGTTATGGTTATGAAATCTTTCGAGTCAACTTTAATTTACTAGCACCAATAAAACTTCGTTCTGGTAATTGCTCATATTCCACACTTATTATGTTATACAGATGTGTATTCTTATCTTTGTGGGGACTAATGGAGAGACCTACTTCAATACAGCTGCATTAGTTTCTTGTGTCCAAAACTTTCCTAAATCCAGGGGTCCTATTGTTGGAGTTCTGAAGGGTTTTGCAGGTTTGAGTGGTGCCATTTTGACACAGATTTATGCAATGATACATTCACCAGATCATGCTGCTCTTATATTCATGGTCGCAGTTGGACCATCAATGGTGGTTATTGCCTTGATGTTCATTGTTAGGCCTGTTGGAGGCCACAGACAAGTGCGGCCTTCAGATCAATCCAGTTTTATGTTCATTTATAGTGTATGTCTGCTTCTTGCTGCTTACTTGATGGGTGTCATGCTTCTAGAAGATCTAGTGGACTTGAGCCATGGTGTGGTTGTTTTGTTCACACTTGTCTTGATTATTCTTCTCATTCTTCCAATAGTCATCCCTTTGTTCTTGACTTTCCACCTTGATGCTAGTTCTCCTAATCAAGAGTTGCTCTTGCCGGAACCTTCAAAAGAAGAGACAAGTAAATCTGGTCAGACTTCAGAACAATATGAGGTCATTCTTAGTGAAGTTGAAGATGAAAAACCAAGGGAAGTAGACTTACTTCCTGCCCTGGAGAGACAGAAGAGAATTGCTCAGTTGCAAGCAAGACTATGCCAAGCTGCTGCTGATGGAGCTGTGAGAGTAAAAAAGAAGAGAGGTCCTCATAGGGGAGAAGACTTCACTTTGACCCAGGCATTGGTCAAGGCAGATTTATGGCTGCTTTTTTTATCTCTTTTGTTGGGATCAGGTTCTGGCCTCACAGTCATTGATAACCTGGGCCAGATGAGTGAATCTTTGGGTTATGATGATACACACATTTATGTATCCATGATTAGTATCTGGAACTTTCTCGGTCGTGTAGGTGGAGGGTACTTCTCAGAGATAATCGTAAGGTATGAGTGACTTTAATAATCAATCATTTGTTTCTTAATATAACAATCATTTCACGAAGCAATCATTTTTTGCTTTTGAAAGTATTTTAGTATATTTATTTTTGAAGTAGTGCATAATGTTGCGTTTATAGTAGATAGTATCAAGGTAGGTAAATGATTTTAAGCTGAAAGGCTACATACTCATCTTGGACTTCTGAGAGGCAAAAAACAGCCGATGAATGAAGATTGAAATCATTGCACTACAACCATCTTGAAATATGATGGTGTCTTGAAATTTGAAAATCGAAATCTCTCTTCGGAAACATCCAGAAAAACTGGTATGCATAATAACTACATCATGCTCATGTTTGATATTTTCCTAAAACATTGCATTATGTAACTTCATGCACGTAGAATATTGGTCAGTTACATTCACCATCAATATCATCTGGTTCCTTTATGTTTCATAGTGCTGATATTCCATTACAGCATTAACTAGGTTGCTTGTCTAACCTCTGTAACACCATATTCTTGACTCAGGGATCATTCATTTCCACGACCAATTGCAATGGCTATTTCACAGGTTGCAATGGCGATTGGACACTTATTCTTTGCTATGGGTTGGCCTGGGGCTATGTATGTAGGAACTCTTCTGATTGGACTTGGATATGGAGCTCACTGGGCTATTGTACCAGCTACTGCTTCTGAACTGTTTGGCTTGAAAAACTTTGGAGCATTATACAATTTTCTTACAACAGCCAACCCTGCTGGTTCATTAGTTTTCTCAGGTCTTATTGCTAGTGGCATATATGATTATGAAGCAGAAAAACAGGCGCACATGAATCACCTCTCATATAGGAGGTTACTTGGTGATACATTATTATCTACAGATGAACCCCTTAAATGTAAAGGGACCATATGTTTCTTCTTCAGTTCTTTAATCATGTCAGGGCTGTGTTGGTCTTATTGCTAGTGGCATATATGATTATGAAGCAGAAAAACAGGCGCACATGAATCACCTCTCATATAGGAGGTTACTTGGTGATACATTATTATCTACAGATGAACCCCTTAAATGTAAAGGGACCATATGTTTCTTCTTCAGTTCTTTAATCATGTCAGGGCTGTGTATTGTTGCAGTTGTCTTGAGCCTGATTCTTGTTTATAGGACCAAAGTTGTTTATGCCAATCTTTATGGACGTGATCGCAGATGATTGTTTCTTTGTATGACAATCATGTAAGTTCTGAGATGCTAATGGGTTTGCACCCCCATTCATCAGTAGACATTTCCTTCTAAAAAGTAGTGGAGACCTTGTAAGTCTCCTTGTGGAAATCTATGCATGGTCGGAAGAGTTCACTGCAAGCTTCCTTAAAAATGCATACATCGGAGAAAGTAATATCCTGAATTGTTTCCTCAAGCTATCACTCTCGCGTGCTGGAGAAACCTTCTATCGGTCTAATATATCCATCATCTTCCAGATCACCAGCAGCATCAAGATTTAGTTTATCCCCACACTTCATTCTTTTTCTTTATTGATATGCAATTTTGGTTGTTTGTTCATGTGAATCTATGACATTTTGGGTATGTGTGAGTTCTTTAAGTGGAAAACTGGGCCCTGAAGTTGTTATAAGTCATCATTTGTATGTAATGAAACAGGTCATCTGACTTGATTATATGGAAATAATCGTTATGCTAGTTTAAGTTCTTGTTCAGATGTGCCATGTGCTCAGTTAATATTATGAAACAGTTGGTGCTACAAATAGGGAATTTTAAATATTACAAATGGATCCAAAAAGCATTCTTTTTATACTATAGAAGTCATTAAATTTCATGTGGCTGGAGGTGTTGACCTTGTCATGTAGATAGATAATCAGTTTAAATCTTAATGCAACATGCCCCTTATAGTTCCTCATAGTTGACTTTGCTTATATTGTATGCATCGATTCATCCAGTTGACAGTTGAATAAAAAAAACTCAAATATATTTGCATTGCTTCAGCACATCTTGTGATCCCTTAAAATTTGTTATGGATAACTAATTCAAGCACTTGTTTCTTTTAAGCCAAGTGAATACCAAATGATTTCGTCATGCAACTCACATAGTTTTGTTGCACATTCTTTGCACTCTACACAAGATAACTCGCTCCTGCTTCATTTTGGTCTGATGCCATATGATTTTTAAGAGATAAAAAAGAAGAAGAGTTATGTGCCTGGTATAAGAATCGCTCATAGACACGCCGTGAAGTAGTCCAGATTTCTGTAATTATTTGTATGGCAATAATGCCAATGAAACCAATATCTAGAAGTGCAGGTTCAAAAGCTTCAGGTCCATGCAGCTATCTACATGAGAAGTGCCACAATAACTAGAAAGGGAAGTATTCCAGCTCTGAGCATAGTGGCAGCACTAATATTACTAACAGTTACCATGTCTATCACAGGGCCACAAGTCCTAACGACGTCACTAGTCATGCCGACCTGATAGCTCACAAATCTGATGGAAGTGATGTTAGAATCTGCCTTAAAATCCACTGCAAGTTTCTGTACTTTGTGGTGCCATTGCTCAGCAAATTGAAGTTTTCATGAACTGGACCTGCTGTAACACCCAGGATTAACTCCCCCCTGCATGAATTAGTAGAGGTGCCCATGAGAAATTTTAACCGGTACTTGGAACCTTCTTCGGTTAACATGGAGGTCTGAACTCCACCAGTGACCGAGAGTATTTCCACAGCAGCTTTGCCTTCTGGGACATCAAAATGCTTGGAGTCTATGTACTTCACTTTTCCTGATACGGCCCATTGTGTCAGCGTAGACTCCATGAAATTCTCCGTGTTCTGAAGTAAGATCCCCTGAGATGAATTGCGCGGGAAAATCGGACCTTCCTCGAAGCCTCCGTTAATTATCTCAGTCTCTGCAATTCAAATCAGAGGTATATATGTTAATCGATTGCTCAATATGAGATTAATATGCAAGTACTTCTGCATCCTTCCTCATTGATCCACTGGTACACAAAGCTTCATCCATCTTTCAGAATTTACTCAACACAGAGAAAAAAACTCTTTTAAAGATGGATGAAGAAAAAAAAAAGGATCAAGTTTTCTCTTCGTCTTTAAACTTTCAAATAAGAATACTATGCTAAATGTATTCAGGTAGTATTTTGCTTTAAGTTCTTTTCTCTATAAGAGGTGGAATAGAATAACCCGGTTGTACTCTTTCATAACATAAATATCCAGAAAGATACTGCTGCACTTTTTTTCTTGGCAGGGACTTATTGGAAGAATCCGACGGGGACTCGTAGACAAGGATGGAAGCCATGTACTTACCTGACATACATAGTTCAATCAGGGGATAAAGTAGTGTGGGATGAACTACGTACCATATCCATAATAAGGATCATATCTCTTGAGGATTATTGTATCTACAATTGGTCCGCAAAAGGCAGCAGGATCTGATCCTTTGATCATGGTGCTGCTGAACTCAAGTGCTACTTTATCTCCTTCACCTCCCATGGTCCCAAGATAGCAAGAATGGCTCTCCCAAGTTTCACTCCCATATAGTGGTCCATCTAAGGAGAACAAAGAATTGGCAGGGGAACCATAATATGCCGCGATAGACACCTCCAGCGCGGTGAATGCTGCGCATATCTCGCTGCGGGAGTCGGGAGCCATTGTGAAGGTGAGTATGTAATGTGCAGCAATAGAAGTGAGGGTGAAGTTTTGGCTTATAGAACCGTTTGGCCCCAGTTGAACAGCATGTCCATTGCCTGGCAGTGATATGTTGTGTCCTGCTGTCACATAGTTTACTGTTCCATTGCCATTGAAGGACCAGCCAGGGAGGGTGCTGTTTGTGGACAGTGGAAAGAATGGGGTGTGATCCTTTGATCATGGTGCTGCTGAACTCAAGTGCTACTTTATCTCCTTCACCTCCCATGGTCCCAAGATAGCAAGAATGGCTCTCCCAAGTTTCACTCCCATATAGTGGTCCATCTAAGGAGAACAAAGAATTGGCAGGGGAACTATAATATGCCGCGATAGACACCTCCAGCGCGGTGAATGCTGCGCATATCTCGCTGCGGGAGTCGGGAGCCATTGTGAAGGTGAGTATGTAATGTGCAGCAATAGAAGTGAGGGTGAAGTTTTGGCTTATAGAACCGTTTGGCCCCAGTTGAACAGCATGTCCATTGCCTGGCAGTGATACGTTGTGTCCTGCTGTGACATAGTTCACTGTTCCATTGCCATTGAAGGACCAGCCAGGGAGGGTGCTGTTTGTGGACAGTGGAAAGAATGGGGTGGGAGTTTGGCTTCAGGCCGGACGGCGGAGTTTCGAAGTCTCCATTCTGCAGTAGAGCTGCTTTGCATGAGAAAATAAATTGCACTAGTTAGCAGCTAGCACTACAACTGTTTCCTGCATCTGAAACTTATGCCCGGCGCATGATTGAAGAAGTCGAATTTTTTACCTGCAGAAGCCATTTGTGATGAGAAGAGGATCGAAAGGAGGACTACTCCCTTCAGCTCCATTGCAGAATTGAGAATACAAGTAATTCTCCCAAAAGCCTGAATGAACAACAAGTAACGCTGATAAATATGGCTAAAGATTTGGTTTGAGTCAACTCCATGTGACTTAATTGTTTCAGAAATTTCCATAGATAGCAGACAAGCCACCAAAAGTCAACTAATCGACATTACTAATTTATGAGACGTGCGGTCAATTAATGACCTTGGAACTTGTAAGTATTATATATACATATATACTGGTCAAATTAGTAATGATGTTATCTGCAAGTTTTGATGTTATTTACTTGTAACTTTGTCATGTAATTAAATACTATTTTGTGAGACTAGAAGGACAGTCAAAAATAGCTAATAGTTTCGAATTCGAGCTTCGAAAAGATTTATCTTCGTCGCACTCGTTCAAACACTAAGTCGAATATTAATAGCTCTGAACATCGGTGGGGTTCTACCCATATATCCAAAAAAAAAAATAACAACTATGATTCATAAATTTGTACGACTGTTTAGTTTCCAGTGAGATATCCATCCTCACAAGTTTCCTGCTTTGTATCTTAATCCATGTCAGTCTAATATTATTGACTAAGGTAATGTGAGCGAAAATCAATGGTTACAATTGGAAAAACTGATATCATCCAGATGGTTCACACCATTCTGTACTCCATTTGATGACGTAGTTTGATCGTTTCCATGAAGTTTCGTTCCAAGTGCTGCACATTCATATGGTGCAAGTTTATTAGAACTACAACTGTTCCGTTTCCTGAATCATAGAGGAAAATTAAGTTACATGCAGCTGCAACAGAATGGATTTCTGAAACTTCTCTCAGAGGTCTGCAGGGAAGATCATGTAGTTTAATCCTGCAGATAGTAAATCTGATTACAAATGAAAATATCCAAAATGAATAGCTGTCACTGTTTTGCCCGAGTTACAAAACATTCTCCTCCACAGCTGGACTGTACAGAAAAATGACTCCATAAGTAGATGGAAACCTTGTCATTGTTTGGCCACTGGAAAGCTGCCAGGAACCTGTTTCTACTGGATGCTCGTCTGATGTGCAACGTTGATGCTCATAATGTGACCACTTCTTTCAATTACAATAAAAAGTTCTGCTTTTTGTTTGCTTTCAGAATTTGAGCTGAAACTTTTTTTTAACTTCTTCAGCCTTTTTTTTACAATATTTTGTGCTTTTGTGTTATTTGCACCTCTAAGACATAATAATAGCTGTTTAAGACAACAATCTTTCTATCTTGAACATGAATTCAGTTTCTGAATACTAGCAGCACAAGCGGTTGCTTTCAGAAATCAAAGTGCACTGACTTAAAGTTTATGGCAAAAGAGGAAACAATTCATAGAGCAGTTTTTATTATAATGAATCATTTATAGAGAATGTACAGACAAATGTGAGAGTCCACATCAAGAGTACTATCTGAATTTTACTTATAATAAGCTAGTTCCAGCCAGCTACAAGCTTAAATGAGTCTATTGATTTCAAGCAAACTGAAAAACAACTTGTTTCCTGAAATGAGAAATTTCATTCTTGATTATTAGCTACCATCCACAAACAGAATACATTTAACATCAGTAATAGAAGCCTTAAATCCCAACTATCCAACAGTGACAAATGTTGGTGATGCAAGATCAAGCATAAGCCAAACTCAATCATTAGCACCAGTTGAATGTTTCTTGAGTGACTGCTCAGCTTTGACCATGCTTGAAGATATTCAACTGAGCTTATCTGATTCAGATAAAGCAGCAGCAATGACAACAAACAAAACAGAAAACATTTGACACAGTGGTCACTGAACAAAATGTCAAGTCAGCGAGTGAGTGACCTGAGGGGAGCTTGGCATGTGATGCTGGAAAGATATTATTGTGTCCTCTTCTTTGCTTGCATAAACATTGTACTGTGTGCAGAGGTAATTGATGACAGTGAGTACAAACCTAAGAATAGGTAACGACAGTACATGAACAAATGCTTCCTTCTTTGCCAAACTTTACTGAACCTTAGTTAACAATAACAATTATATATACATATATATATATATATATATATTATTTATATATTCGTGTTTCCAAAAATTTTAAGAAAATTTAGAAAATGAAATTTAATACTATCAGGGGCCCACCTGAGGGTGAGCTTAACATATAAAATATGTCTGCCATGTCTTAAATTCTTAAAGAGTATTATTATAATTTGAGAAATGTTTGTGGTTCTAATAATTTCTTCTCGAATCCAAATATCCAATGTTTAATTAAAAGCATAAAACTACTAGTAGTGTAATAAAAAAAAGAGATAAAAAAGGTATTCCTAACACAACACCATGGTTAATCTAACCATAGGACCCTAACTTTTCTCCATGGTTTGAAAGGTAAAGTTTAAGGGAACCTCCCTACAAATGGGTCCCACACTAAGTATTTATTGTCATTATTATTTGCATAATTTTAATTTTATTTTGTTAACATTATTGTACATGTGATGTCATGCAAAATACAACATGTATTAATACTTTTTCGAAAGGAAACATAGTTAATAGTTATGAGAATACTTAAAAATGTTATCATGAATGGCATAATTCTCTAATGCAATATAAAAAAAATTCAATGATGAAATTAAAATAATTATTTTGGGAAGTATCATGCTAAGAGCAATTAGGTGCAATTAAAAATTGCTTAATTAGATGAAATGACAAATCACGCCCTGAGTTGGAATTAACAATGGTTAAGAATATTGCAGAATATATTATATAACATGAATTAAATAGTTAGGTAAAGGTTAGAAATTTTATTTATATACTACATAAATAAATAAATTAATAGAGAGGGCTGTGTATGTGACCTGCTTTTTCCACCTCTTTTTTCTTGGGTAGGCATTTTGGTATTTGGGAGAAAAAAATTTAGTTTCAGGCATCTTGAAGACGAGGGTTTGACTAAAAGTTTATCCAATTTCGCCCAATTTTTTCTTTAAGATTATTTTGGTGCAAAATTTTTGGTTCTTCAGAAGGTGTCAAGGCAGAATTTTGAATCAATTTCCCTCCATTTTCGTGGATTTTGCTCTAATCCGGTAACGTCTTCTTCCCTAATTTTCCACTGCGATTGTTTTTTCCCACTCCCTTTTTTGACTGTCAAGCTTTGATCTATGCCGTCGTTGCCACAATCAAGGAGAAAAAAAGGGGAATTTGGGGGCTTTTATGCAATTGGTATATGGAAGAGTGAATCCTTTTGATCAATTCATCTTTATCTGATCGCAGATTCCTAATTTGGTCCTGCGTTGTGTGTTTTATTCTCTAGGATTTCAGATTTGAATTGGCGATCTTCACGAAATCTCAGCGTTTGATCACTTTGAGCTATCGAAGATTTGAATTTCTTCCATTTCTTGTTGTGAACTCAAAAGTTGGCATTTTTAACTGAGATTCGTTAGCAAAATGAGCTCTTTATTAACTTTCATGGTGTCTTTCAGCTAGCTGAGTGATTTCTTCAGTGTGTTGTTTCTTTGTAAATTTGTCATCGAGAATGCCCAGTTCTGATAGGATTAGGGTTTAATGGACAAGGAGAATTGTCTAGTTAGTGATCCTGTATCTTCTTGCTTGATTTAGTTTACACTAAAATTGTTTATGTTTTACACTGGTTGTAGTTGTGCTGATTGCTTGACTTTTATATGCCATGGTGCATGTTACATTTATGTTATGTGCTGGTTTTGAATTTTGTGTTTCCCCATGTTTCTTCTGTTGTGCATTTTAGGTTTCTGGAGGTGTTGAGCTTGTCAGATGGATAGTCGAATTTAGAAATGGTTTCAGCGCTACTGCTAGTAATTTAGGAAGTTGTTATTCTATTATGAGCTTTATGCAAGATTAGTCATGAGCAAGGAATACCAGGTGATCAGGGAATGTAGTATGATAAGGAAGAGTCTGTTAAGGCAAATGAAGTCACTGGAAGAAAGTTCAACATCAGAGACATAATTGGTGTCAAGAAATTTGCACTCAAGGCCCAAAATCTATTTTCGAAGCTCGATGGCATCGGCCAGATAATCTCCACTTTAGATGTTTATCTTGCAGCAGAGTTGCAAGTCAATGGGGGGAATGATTGGTACGCCATTCTCTCAGTGAGTGTCTCAGCAAATGAAGAGACCTTGAAGAAACACTACACGAAGTTAGCTCTCTTCAGCTTCACCCTGACAAAAGAACAAGTAGATAGGCGCTGAAGGTTGGTTTAAGCTCATCTCAGAAGCTTGGAGTGTGCTATCTGATCTGAATAAAAAATGGCATATAATGGGAAGAGAAACATAGATGGACAACAAAGGGTTTCTCAGTCATATAAAGACCATTCTGCACAAAATTCTGCTCATGGATTCTATGATTTTGCTCAGACCACTAAAAAGAGCAAAAAGGCCCGTAAGAGTCATACCTATGCTACCCAGTCGTCTGTTCCACCTCCATCTCATTCGGTAAACTTGAACACATTTTGGACGTCATGCAATCATTGCAGAATGCAGTATGAGTATCTTAGAGTATATCTTAATCACAACCTTTTGTGTCCCAAATGTAATCAGGCTTTCTTGGCTGTAGAGATAGGAATTCCACCTAATGCAGTCAATTCTACTGTTTCTTTGTCAGCCAAGCAGCACAAACAGAACAATGTCCATAAGTCCACTACGAATAATGGCTATAATCTTGGTTACAATTCCTCCACCTTTCCAGGACACTCCCAAACAGAATTCCAGCATGGCGGAAACTTTGCTGCATATAGCCACCAGAATTATCATTCGGGCTCATACTCAGGGACAGCTGGTTCCACCAACACAGCTGCTTTTGATGTAGCAAATGTAAATCACAGGAAACTTGAGAAAATGAAAAGGAAGCATGACACAGCAAAATCAGCTGCAAAAATGGAGAACTCTCACAGGAGTGAATGCTATGTTTCTGGAAGTACTGTTAATAGTTATGGTAATAATGTAAACTCCATTTTCACCTATGAGCATGACAAACTACATTTTAAGCCTGAAAAGCCTCCAAAGAGAATACCAATAACTGATTATTTTGTTGATTTTGCAAGAAATGAGACAGAAAACTTGGCTACATTTACAGGAAATAATAGTTCTTCTGATGCAGAAAAAACTAATGGTCGGGTAACCAGACCATATAACTTCAGCAAGGAACTTCTGCAAATTAACGTCAGACAATTGCTGATGGAGAAGGTTAAGGTGTCTGTCAGCAAAAAATTAGAAGATTGGGATTCAGCTAACCCAGACAATTTAGGTGAAAAAGTGAAATCAAAGCAGAATCACAAACAAAAAGATAACGAAAACGATCAAGTAGGAGCTGCAGTTGATGCAAACACATCCACACAAACTGAATTTGATGATTCCAATGCAAAGAACTCGCCTGATGGTCATGATATTGGATCTCCGAATGAAGCCCATAAGCTGATCAATGTTCCTGATCCTGATTTCTATGACTTTGACAAGGATCGTCTTGAAAAATCTTTTGAAGACGATCAAGTATGGGCGACATATGATAGTGAAGATGGAATGCCTCGTCTTTATGTGCTAGTCCAAAAGGTTCTCTCTGTGAATCCTTTTAGAATTCGCATGAGTTTTCTGAACTCAAAGACAAATAGTGAATTAGGGCCGATTAACTGGGTAGGCTCTGGTTTTGCCAAAACATGCGGAGATTTCCGAGTTAGTAGATATCAAATTGGTGAGACAGTTAATATATTCTCACATAGAATGAGATGGGAGAAGGGTCCACGAGGAGTTATAACAATTATCCCAAAGAAAGGGGAGACTTGGGCCTTGTATAAAAACTGGTCTCCTGATTGGAATGAATTTACTCCTGATGATGTGATATACAAGTATGAGATGGTGGAAGTACTAGATGATAACAATGAAGAACATGAGGTGACTGTCACCCCGCTAGTGAAAGTTGTTGGTTTCAAAGCAGTATTTCATCAGCACCTAGACCCAAAGGAAATCAAGAGAATCCCAAGAGAAGAGATGTTTCGGTTTTCACATCAGGTTCCTTCTTATTTGCTCTCAGGTGAGGAAAAGCATACTGCTTTGAAGGGTTGTCGTGAGTTGGACCCTGCGGCTACTCCTGTGGACCTGCTTCATGTTATTACTGAAGTAAAGGATGATGTGGTTGTGGGGAGCAGTGAACCACAGCCAGATACTTGACTTGGATGCTTGAGAAATATTAATCGACCTCTTAATGTCAGGCATACTGAACCAATTGCAATGCTGAATTATCATCTATTTCATCATTTCTTTTCTTCTGTACGTTAGCATGGGCTAAGAGATACTGGTGAATTGGTAATTTATATATCTTGGGTATAAGCTTCATAGGGTATATTTTTTCAATACTTCTATCCATAGATATGAGCCATGTAGCTGTCGTTTACTTCAGACTACATTAGAATACGACTGCATCATCTGGTCGGGTGGCTCTAACACAACACTTTCAGTTAATTATTTGCATGCTACGGCTTATTTGTCAATTAGATACTTCTGAGATTGCGTCTCTCGGCACAGTGCGGATTAACTTATTCGTATGTAATTTTTGGAGGTATCTGCCTTCTCTCATTATTGTTGTCAAGGTCCAAAAGTACATTTCAGAATTGATTTTATTACCTTTTTTCTTTTGAAGGAATCAATTTTATTACCTTGTATATGTTTTTCTTGTTTGCTTCTTTGCATCATGAGTTTTTGTTATGGATGTTTATGTCATTGTCTTTTCTCATAAAAAAAATAACTTTTGCCATTGTCTTTGAAATGTGTTTCTATGAATGTTAATTTTTTTTTTTCATTTGAAAATCTGGATGTTGTTACAGAGTATATTATCTCCTTTCTCTTATACTTTCCGATAACGCACCTCAGAGACGCAACATTAAGTTAGAGATGAAACTTTGTCTTTTGGTGCAAGGAGTGGAGTGTTTCTCGAGTGTCAAAAAAGTTCTTTCAGAATCAATTCTTGGTCTCATTCAGGTAGCAGATTCACTGCATTGAGATGATTTGTTGTCCGATGTTGAATTAGGATGCTTTTAGCTAAGTTATTAACTCATTCTAGTAGTAGCAAGAGAAACTACCGTCTTTCATAGGAGAAATACCCAGAGTCATCTTAAAAGATTTCTCAAATAAGTTCTAAACCTTGATTAACATTGATATAGTTCTCTATTTATCTCCTTTCTCTTATACTTTCCGATAACGCACCTCAGAGACGCAACATTAAGTTAGAGATGAAACTTTGTCTTTTGGTGCAAGGAGTGGAGTGTTTCTCGAGTGTCAAAAAAGTTCTTTCAGAATCAATTCTTGGTCTCATTCAGGTAGCAGATTCACTGCATTGAGATGATTTGTTGTCCGATGTTGAATTAGGATGCTTTTAGCTAAGTTATTAACTCATTCTAGTAGTAGCAAGAGAAACTACCGTCTTTCATAGGAGAAATACCCAGAGTCATCTTAAAAGATTTCTCAAATAAGTTCTAAACCTTGATTAACATTGATATAGTTCTCTATTGTTGACATAGATATTAGATCTCTTTTTAGTTCTCTGATTTTTTGATAGATAGTGGCAAATACAATTTTTATCAGTGTCTATTTGCTACCAATGCTAGTATGTTCATCTGCCTATTAATTAAAATGTCACTTTCTTTGCACTCTTTGATGCAAACACAAAAACCCTTGCAAAGGAAGGATCATGCTTCAAAAGCTACACAGACCTTGTGGAACTATGACATCCAGTTGAGGATTGTGGTAAAAAAAAAAAGAAGAATCAGTTTAACGAACTTGGAAGATTAAGTCAAGGTCAGTTGAGCAAATTTGGAAAAATATCTGGGTGGTTTGTCTTAAAGCATAAAGGATGGAACAACGTTCCAATCAGAATGTATTGCTTATTGTTATTAAACAAGAACAGATAATCAGTTTGCACTAAATATTAGGATATATTCATGTTTTCTTCCTTGAATTGTCGCTCTTCACTCTTAATTGTTCCAACATATCCATTATTTATCCTGAAAAGCTATAAAAAGATTGTAATGTAGTGTTATGTGACTTATTCCATGTTTTCCTCGGTCATTTTAATGATTTTTATTTGAAGTGTAATGTGAATTAGTATCCTTTGTCACTTCAGCAATCAGTGTCTCTAATTTGTGATGATATGTTTCTCTAAATGGTTCATTCTGTAAACTGTATGGTGGTAGCAGTGGTTGCATAGTTAAGGGAATCTGAAAACAAACAAGGGGAATAAACTCTGTACTTTAATTAGCAACGTTTAGCTGAGGAGATGACTAGTTCAGTGGTTTTTTTTTTTTTTTTTTGGCCTCTGAACTGAGTCTTTAAAACCATTTCATCTGTCAAGGCACAACAGTATGAGTTCATCATTAACTTTACAAGTCATTTAGATTTAACCTTTATACAACTCCTGAAACGAAAACAATGGAAGTTGATTCAAGTTAATGAATCTCCAACTCATGCAATTATCAAAATCCACAAATTGAGCCATATCATTTAAGTAGGTTTCAGATTGTTTCTCTTTTATTCTTTTTTTGCATTTCCCTGTTTCTAATAATTCTTTTGTGTTCAGTTTTCTTTTACCATTTTCTTGTTTTATAAGAAGAGCAAAAAAGGCCAATTAATAAATCAAAATTGTGGTCTAGTGTCCACGAGAGACAAAATTAATGTTATATTTGACTAGCTTTTTAATTTACGATTATAAATTTCTACTCCTTAATGCTATGTTTTCCCCCAAATATCATCAGAACCCTCTCTGCCATCTTCCACTATTTATGGAGATCTTCTCTTCTCAAAAGAAACCACATTACTAATCTCCTGCATTGTTCTCTTATTTGTCGGCGCAGGTACGTAGACATCTCATTCAATTCAAAGCTCTCTCTCTCTCTCTCTCTCTCTCTCTCTCTCTCTCTCTC
>LTAE01001309.1:0-12440 GCA_001647135.1 Pontederia paniculata | reverse complement strand
CTCTCTCTCTCTCTCTCTCTCTCTCTCTCTCTCTCTCTCAGACGATAGAAGCGCAGCATTTCACGAGGCATGATATATATATCTTTAACTGTCCTAATTCATGTGAAGTATTATATCTTTCTTTTTCCTTACTTCTTTATGAATTCTTGACGAAAGCAAGATCATGAAGCTGCAGCAGTAAGACATTGATAAACAAGTGAATATGGAGAACCAGCAACACTTGCAGATGTTTTGGAACTACCATCGGCAGGAGATCGAGCAGACCACCAACTTCAACCACAACGAGCTGCCGCTGGCCCGCATCAAGAAGATCATGAAGAGCGATGACAAGGACGGCATGTTGATCTCCAAGGAGGCGTCCATCCTCTTCGCCAAGGCCTGTGAGCTTCTCATCCTTGAGCTCACCACCCGCTCCTGGCTCCACGCCGGCGCCTGGGGGAACAGGCGTAACACGGTGCAGAAGAACGATGTCGCGGCCGTCATCAACAGGATCAAGATCTTGGACTTCCTCCTCGGCAAAACCGTGCCAAGGGAGGAGGGAATGGACGGAGGCGGCGGTGGTGGTGATGCCAACGTTCCGGCTGCCGGCATGCCGTACTATAACCCTACGATCGCGATGATGCAGAGCTTGTATGCGCGCCCAGGGATGGAGCAGGGTTTGCAAAGCTACCTCAGGACTCCGTCAGCGCCGCCGCCGCCGCAGCAGCAGCTTACAGCAGCCGCCGGAATCGACCCAACGTTGATGTATGTCCAGCAGAAGGCTATGTCGCAACAGGCTTTGGAGGAAGGTGCCACTTATGGAGGCGGACAAGGTTTGGAGGGGCAGGGCTACGTCGGGACTACGACAGCGACACAGCCGTCGCAGCAGCATCAACAGCAGCCGACGTTAGCCGGCGACATCGACCCAACGTTGATATACCTCCAGGAGCCGGCGCCGGAATTGGAGCCCATGTGCCAGCAGGCTTTTGAAGAAGGTGCCACCTATGGCGGCGGACAAGGTTTGGAGGGGCAGGGCTGCGTCGGGACTACGACTGCGACACAGCCGCCGCAGCAGCAACAACAGCAGCCGACGTTCGCCGGCGACATTGACCCGACGTCGATATACCTCCAACAGCCGGAAGTGCCGTCGGCGCAGAAGAAGCCGAAGAAGAAGCATGAATGATTAGCACGCGATGTCACGGAAGTGCCGTCGGTACATTCTTGATCAGTATTCTTTGTTGATCCATGCATGTCACGTACGTACACTCGAGTGCATGCATGCATGCAATTAGCACGCGTCACTGTGGATTAATTGAAACCGGAAGTTGGCTACAAGAATGATTAATTTGGATCTATCATCTGCGAAATATAGGTAATTAACATGCTATTTGCTGGCTAGATTTAAGTAATCCAAATTAATACTAATTAAACGAATTATGAAAAAACATAAGGTTGAAATTGTGTTCCTTCCTCTTTTTCGATCATCAGATTTTCGTTATATAATAATATCGTATAGTTAATGGTCAAATAATATTATTCTCATTGGATCATATATCTGACAATTCAGAATAGAATATAAAATTAATGAAATTGTGATCGTTTATTAATAAAATGATCATCGAATAATTTTATTTTCAACTAATAAAATAAATTAATAAATAATTGTTAAATTAATCCAACGAATAAAAATAACATTACAGTAGCGGAAAGTGGTCTTTCATTTTGTTAGTCCGAAAAACTCCTTTTCGTCTTCATTTTCATCAAATGTTTAGCGTATATGCAGCACAAAAATGTATTGAATACATGCGGCATGATCATTAGCCTTCAAATTTGACATGATATTTTTATTAATTATTTTCAAAATAAATTTAATAATCAAGATCTGTTTTGCATACATGCAACACAAAAGTGTGGTGCAGATTTATTGCCCCAGATTTGCTGCGGTTAAAACTTCTCTTTATGACTTAATTTATCTTTCTTAGGAAACTTCCTTTTTATGTCATCTCTAAATCAAAACATCATATTATGAATTATGAACCGATAAGATTGAATTACAAACATTTTGATTCAGAGGCAAGTTTATTGCTACAATATGTTTGGGGGAAATTAATGTTATTCAGAAAATTATTCTAATGAGAATGTTTATTCAATGAATTGTCTTTCACCTTTTATATTTATCCCCTCGTATCATTTGCATAAAAAAAATTCCCTTTATTTTTCTTAAATTGAACATGGAAAATATATAATTTTTTCAAAAGTATTTTCTAAAGAAGCTTATATGGACGCTTAGTGAAACAATTCAAGTTTATGTGCCATGCAACATCTTTGGCGTTCCTTTGCATGCATTGATCTTTACCAACTCTTCTAAACAACTCTGAAACACTTTTTTTTTTCTGGAGAGTCATTAATATATATGTGCGTTGTTTAGAGGAGTTGGTGAATATCAGACTATTTCTACTCTTGTTTTGGTGTAGAATCTGTGGCTATATATATGTATGTATGTATCCCTTCAATCTTATAGTACAGTACGCACCAAAATGAATAGATGGAGAAGAAGAAAAATATCTTTGCCGTCTGGATCAAATAGGAAAAAAGAGACGCCTACTTAAAAATATCTTTGCCGTCATGCAAGCAAAGTAAGGATAAGGCCCTTAATTGCGTTTGCAGAATCCACATTTTATCCTTTTTGGCTATCACTCTCTCTCCCTTCCATTTCTTCAATCTCTTAAAATTTCTACTTTCCTATGTTTGCTTTCCATCTCATGATCATCTGAACACCTTCCAATATTTATACAGCCCACAAGCACAGGAACCATTATTGAAGCGGACCCATTTCTATCTCAAAGAAAAAAAAAGGAAAATTAATATCCTGGATCATTCTCTCTTCAATTTAACCAGTGAACAGTTCATCCAATTCCAGCTCCAAAGCACACACTTTTAGAGGAATCAATTTTGATTCCTGTCATGAACTAAAAGAATTATATATCCATTTGTGCTACCAAAGCTTAACATTCCACGAGTTAAAGTAGTAGTCTTTCATCCATCAGTATTTCCTAACTAATCTAAATTAAGGTTCTAAGTTCACCTCTCTCTCTCTCTCTCTCTCTCTCTCTCTCTCTCTCTCTCTCATGCCCCAAGTTAGTGGCCCAATCCCAAACACAGATGGCATCCCACCATTTGACCCCAAACTCTCTCACTAGCACTATAAAAGCTCGTTTTACCACTCCTCCGAAAACCCACTCAAAGACACATAGGTTGTATCACCAAAAGAATAATAAAGGGAAATCACTCACATCATTGTTGGATTTTCAGTTGAAGGAGATGACGAAGAAGAAGAGAAGCATAAGAGATATAGGAACAACTGAAGTGGCAAGGAAGAAGAATAAGAGAAGAAAAAGAAAGTTAGGACAAAATAAATAAAGGTATGTAAAAAAAGGGATCCTCCTCTCCTCAATTTGATTTCTATGTTAGCATTGATCCTAGATAGGTTCAAATGTGCAAATGGAGAAGGAAGTCTTAGGGTTTAAAGAAGGAACCTAGAATTTCAAGTTTAGAATTCATATCATGTTGCATATATTAGGGTCGGATTGCTTTATCTAATTAAAATGAGGTATGATGTTTGATGCTATATTATATACTGTTTTAAGCCCAAGTTCATGCTGAAACCTAGAAAAAATATTTTAGAATCATCATCATTCGAACCTAGGACTAAAAGAGAACAATTGGACACCAAAAGGGGCCAAAGGGAACTTAATTTGTGACATCTGTGAGGAAATGTCGACCGACATGAAGAATTGGTCGGTCGAAATTAAGGGAAACCAATCTTGACCTTTCGATAGGATTTCCAATCGATCGATTCTCCATTTCGATCGACCAATTCTATGATTCAAACCCTTTAGAGCTTTCGGTAGTATTTTCAATCGACCTGACCAATATTTTCAAGGACTTTTGGCCGACGGAAATTGAGTTTCAGATAACTAGATCGATGTTTTCCCAGAATTTCCAGCCTATCATTTTTGTCATATGATGTCCAAACAGTTGACCGTTTTAGGCCTTTTCACACACGTACATGAAGGATGTTAATATCTTAAGTATGTCATACACTCTCATTATTTTATATGACCCTAAAATGCTAAAGTGTCTTAAAGTCATGTATTATCATGCGCTTCATGATTAGGGTTTAAGCAAGTACATAAATGCAAAGTCACGTTAAATGATTGATGTATCGTGTACACCTAGACATGACATGCATGCTCAGTCGTAATATTAGGATCTAAAAGATGAAACATGTGTGCTTGTAATGTTGCTTGATGTAGTATAATTAAAAGATGGATTAAGACAAGTCTAAGAATACCTAAAAAGTTAATAAGATGGAAAGGTAAACTCAGCATCAAAGATGGTGTGTGAGCTTCCTGGAAGATTATTGACATTGCACCCTAGTCAGTGTATGAGTCTCTCTTGCCCAAAGGTGGGGCACAATGAGGGGTGCAGAGTTGCATCCTTGGTCTGATCAACTTAAACAAGTTGGTGTGCCTAAGACTCTTAATCAAATAAGATAATAAAAGGACATGTGACTATGAGGACGACTTGGGGACGATTTACATGAAGTTAGATGATTAACTTTTAAAATGTCACATAAAAAGATTAAAGATAAAGAATGATATGAACGGTAAAGTTAAGCCAAGAGAGCTATATGCATTGAAAGTCAATGTCAAGTATGATGTTCATATTTAAAGAAGCATTATATTGATAATGTTAAGCATATGGTGCATTATATTGATAATGCAAAATAAAGTAAAGTTAAGAAGAATGTAAAAATGCATTATATTGATAATGCATAAGCAAGATAAGAAGATAAGCAAGATGAAAGATAGACTTAAAGTTAACTTAAGTCATTGTTCATAATATGCTAAGAAGCCAAAACAAAGAAAAGATAAATGATCATATGTTGATCATATGCTTGGGTTAAAATCCTATGATATGCTCATATGCATGACATATAGGTCTCTTTATATATGTGTGAATAGCTCATGGATCCTGCATGTGAGAAGTAAAAATGGTGCTAATATGATGATGGTGCTGCTCATGATGGTCAAAGCACATGGTTAAGTATGGACCAAGTCTTAGCGTTAAGTTATGTTGTCCTTTTTCCTTTTTATCGTGTTGTAACAACTATGTATCGCCCTTGGGACAAGCTTATATATGTTCCTTTAAAGTCAAGTGACCTTTATGGACAAATATCATGTTTAAACTTCAAGTCTTGGATTATGTCATCTTTTAATCAAGGTTGTGTGTCTTCTGTTGATTCATACATTTGTTATGATCTTAATGTATATTGCTGATTTTATCTTGTGTCGATCAAATTCAAGTCTTATGATTTTTATTCTTTCATGTTTTGACCATGATCGACAATGGTCAAGTCAAGTTTATTGTCCCGCAGCGTTTCGAAGATTATTTCGTGCGCGTGGGGAATGTTGATTCGTCCGCGTGGCGGGGCGTGTTTTCGTGGCATTACAGCTTGGTATCGAAGCCTAAGGTTTGGTTCTAAAACTCTAAATGTCTTAGATGATTCAGACATATTTCTACGTCTATGTCATCCTAAAGGTCAAAGTTCTAAGTCTCTAAGAAGTCCAGCGTACATGTGCAAGACATCATGAGCAGCCATCACATAAAGAATGCATCTAATCAGGATCCTTTGTTTATGTAAAGGTTAACCATTTTGATACATGGTTAATGATATAATGCAGAAAGATGGAAAGGGGTGACACTTCAAGTTACGGTGAGTGTGAGGAACAAGGTGCATATTTGGGAAGCTTGACTATGATTGTCGAAGCCATGGAGAGGCGGTCAAGATGTTTTGGTCAATCATCATTTGAATTGTTCTTGAAGACCAATCCCCCAACGTTTGACGAAAACAAGAACCCGGATAAACAGAGGCATGGTTAGATATTATTAGTGACAAGTTACAAGTGATGCAATGTTTAAACGAGTACAAAGTGCGATTTGCAACACATCAATTGGTGGACCATGATAGGATTTGGTGGAAGTCAATTCTGAGGACAAAGTATGCGAACAAGGATATAATCTCTTGGAAAGAATTTGTAAATGTCTTTGAGGAGCATTTCTTTCTACCACATGTTCAAGAACAAAAGAAGAGGAATTCATACAAGAGAATACGTCGGTGGAGGAATATCTTTATAAACTTCTAAATTTGGAGAGGTACATTTCAGTGGAACAGACTGAGAGCGCACAAATAGAAAAGTTTATCAAAGGACTAAATCCAAAACTTAGGATGAAGGTCATGAGTGGATATCTTAAAACAATGGCTAAAGCTATAGAGCAAGCATTCACATTTGGAAGTGAGTTTGACGATCAAAAGAGATTTTAAAAGGGGAAAAAGGCCCAGAAACCTCAAGAACATGATAGAAGTAGAGAGATAAAGAAGTTCTCCAAGTTCATTAAGAAGAAAAATAAAAAGGGTGGAGGTGGTAGTGATAGATGTCCACATTGTAGAAGATATCATTCAGGAGAGTATCAAATGAAGAGTGGAGTATGTCTTCAATGTGGAAGACAAGGACATTTTATAAGAGATTGTCTGGAGAGGGGTGATGGATAGGACAAAGGCAACGGCATGATAGAGGACACTCCTCAAGTGGTAGCGAGGAGAATCTACAATGTGAGAGTCGAGGAAGCATATCACTCGAGTGATATAATATAAGATACACTTCTAAAAGTTAGTCATATGCAATGTATTATTTTTATTCGAGTACTGGGGATTCTTCAATCTTCCATGATAGGATAGAAAGATTTGAATGTCGACTCAAAGCTCTAGGGGCGATGTGAGATAGACAGTTATCTCATCAAGTTCTTGATTATTGAAAAGTACATGTAATTGTAAATATTATTATTATAATCATAGGTTTAAGTCTTTAATATCTTGATACTAATGATATGCATTGGCGTCATAATCAATAGTAAGTTTAGGAAGGTAAATCATAAAAATCCTTACGTACTTCTAATAGATATGATTGAATTAAGATCATATGATGGATAGTAACTGATATGAAAGCAATAACAAGTTGTCATGTCCAAGTTGTGATTGTGAAGGAAATTATGGATGCACATGATTGATTTTGGACATCATGTATAGGTTAAACGAATTTATCTTAAGAAGTAATTTTGACGAGTATGAGATTGAGAAAAGTGGAGTAATTCAAATGTGGAAGTTGTCTAGTCTCTCATGTTATAAGAATTTATGGTAAATGACCTTGAGGGTAACAATTGAGGTTTAATCAATGCCCATGAATGATGTGATGGTGATTCTTGTGGATAGACTAAGTAATAAAATGAACCTTTATGACTCAAGGATTAGAAAATGAGCTATACATGCATTGCCACATATGGTGGACATATGATATTAAATGATGCTTATATATAAGCATAAGCATGAGGAAGTTATGATGTGTATCTTAAAATAATGATACATAATACATATTATATTTTATGCATATGCTTATGAATTGTGCATAAGCAATAGTAATGGAAGAATTCATCAAATTAGGATTAATGGATCGATGTGCCATTAGGTTGTCATTAGTAGGAGTCATTGTGTCTACAATGGCCTATTGATTATAATCATACATATGATGTCAAATGATATTTAAAATATAAAGAAAAGGGAGAGACAAAAAATTCGATTGAGAAAAATTTTGATGTTGTCAAAAATTAAAGTTCTTATTATTATGTAGATGAGTATCATTAAGAATATTATTGTAGCTACACACACTTGGTGGAAAGATGACAATGAAGCCTAAGGACAATTGATTGATTCACTTTAATAGCATTTCATGAGATGATGAGCTCCCATTGATAAACTTGTGTAATGATTCAAGGTGAAAGTTAAAGATGAATTCTTGAGAATGATTATCATTTTAAAACCTTCATATAAGATTTCAGTAGATGATGTACCAAGGTTGTTGGAAAAATAATATACATGAGAGTTTCGAATCATAGAGATTCTTTGAGGATCATGGTAGTTAACAAGAAGAATTATAATTAAATTTAATCTCAAAAGAAGAAATATCTTCAATGGGAAACAAATGAATGTGACTACATGATGATTTCTAAATACTACAATAAAAATGCATATTTGGGGCCCACATATGCTAGGACCACCTAAAATCTAATTTTTTAGGCGGTCAAGCGGTCGAATGAGGCTGTCGGTGATTTGGTGATTGCAAAGAGGATTTGGGGCGGTCTGGAGGGTTTCGCCAGACCGTCCCAATTGAGGGGGTTCGAAAACCCCTCAATTGGGGTCGATCTGTTAGACCGCCTCAAATATCCAAAAAACTAAAAAAAGAATTATGCATTCGCAATTCCATAAATACAATACACATTAACGTTCACCTAACATATATTTAAAATAGAATATAAACATGCAATTCACATCAACATTAAACCACAAAACATATAATCCACACATACTAGTTTCCATCTAATAAAATTTAAGACATGCATTACAACTCAAAAAATTTAAGCTCCTCTTGACCAGCGTTCTCGAGCTCGACCAATGCTTCTTGCACTCCTCGTTCTTGCATGACAACTCCACGTCTGCAACAAACATCACCTTCTTCTTTTCTTGGCCTTCTTACCTCGTTGATCATCACCTTCAACTTTAATTTGAATCAAAAGATACACATCAACATATAAAGAAGTTACCAATATGAATTCGAAAAGATAATAGAACTCGTAATTTATTAAGGTTGGATGAGTTGCCCGCGCTTGCTGCAGGGCGCGCCCTACAGCAGTGCAGGCCATGCAGCTGTCACGTGCGCGTCCTTGCAGCAGGGTCGCCGCCGCCGTCACCTTTCGTCAGAGAAGAAAGAGAGTCGCTGGAGAAGAAAGAGAGATGAGAAGGCGGAGAGAGGAGATCCGCGAGAAGAAAAGGTGTGTAAGAGAGAATATGGTAGATCCGAGTTTATTTGTCACTTCATTGTTGGAGGAGTTGCCGGTCAGAGAAGGAAAGAAGAAGAGGTGGTTGCTGAGATGAGAAGGCGGAGAGAGAGGAGATGAGTAATGGAGAGAAATCATGGAGAGAAAAGAAAGAAAGTGAGTCGGATTATGTTAATTTTTTTGGGGGGCGGTCTTAGACCCTCCCAATTAGGGCGGTCTATCAGACCGCCCCAAAATTTAAGGTTAGGGTTTAGGGTTTGCGGATGGGTTCGGAGGTCATTCACGAACCCTTTGCGGCGGTTTGGGCAGACCGTCCCAATTAGGAGTGTCTCTTCTGACCCTTTCAATTGGGAGGGTTGAGACCCTCTCAATTGGGGCGATCTGTTCAGACCGTCCCAATTGAAAGGGTTTCTCAGACCCCCTCAAAATTGTGGTCGAAAATTCCTTCGTTTCTTGTAGTGAAACTAGCCATCATTTGGAAATGAAGATGAATGAAACGAAAGTGGAAAGAATGACTTGTTTGATAAAATAAAACATGTATATGAAAATAAGTGGAGGATAATGAATAAATTATTTATGTTAGTAATCCAATATTCTATCTCAATATTGATGTTTAAAAATGAGGATGTCAATGTTATGTATTGCGAGAACAAGTGCAAGTTGATTCATAATGATTAGTTGAGAATTTTAAAAGAGTTATGATTAATATGTTAGTAGAATATTATCATGATCATAACTCAAATTGAAAACGAAAATGATCAAGCTTATTTCAAAGAAAGGGGTAAAGTATGAGAACAAAGAGTTTCTCATTGAACTTATTGAATGATCTAGCGGTGATTAAAGTGAGGCTTACCTAGAGTAATGATGATGGTTGGTGTAACTCAGATTATATAATTGGAATTGTTTTGGCATACTTAAAGAATATATAATGGAACTTTTGAGTATGAATAATTATAGTGGTGGAGATAGATTATGCTAAAATTATTCATATGAAATGACGATGACTAAATTCAATGAAGAAGTAGGATGGTGGAATGAAGATTTCATGTACTTATAATTCCAACACTAAGGGCCACTTGAGATGTTCATGAGGGAGAGAGTGAACAACACTAAGTTAAGGTATAAGTGTTATAAAAGGATAATAAATATCAAAATTCCGTAGCGACCAACATGGAAGCCCACCATTTGACCCCAAACCCACTCACTAGCACTATAAGGGCTCACTTTACCAGCCATATTCTCTCTCCTCCGAAAATCCACTCGAAGACACATAGGTTGTATCACCAAGAGAATAAAGAAGGGAAGTTCACTCACACTGCTGGATTTTCATTTGAAGAAGAAGAAAAAGAAGAAGAGAAGCATAGGCCAGTGGCAAGGAAGAAGAAGAAGAAGGGAAGAAAAAGAAAGTTAGGGCAAAAACAAATGAAGGTATGTAAAGGGGATCCTCTTCTCCTCAATTTGATTTCTATGTTAGCATTGAGCCTAGATAGGTTCAAATGTGCAAATGGAGAAGGAAGACTTAGGGTTTAGAAAGAAGGAACCTGGAATTTCAAGTTTAGAATTGATGTCATGTTTCATAGATTAAGTTTGGATTGATTTATCTAATTAGAATGAGGTATGATGTTTGATGCTATGTTATGTACTATTTTAAGCCTAAGTTCATGTTGAAACCTAGAAGAAATGTTTCAGAATCATCATCATTCGAACCTAGGATTAAAAGAGAATAATTGGACACAAAAAAGGGGCCAAAGGGAACTTAATTTGTGACATCTGTGAAGAAACGGTCGACCGATATGAAGAATCAGTCGTCCGAAATCGAGGAAAATCAATCTTGACCTTTCGACGGGATTTTCGGTCGACCAATTCTATGATTGATTTTTTTTATAGAACTTTCGGCATGATTTTCGATCGATCGGATTGAGTTTCGAACGACCATACCGATATTTTTCAAGACTTTCGGTCGATCGAAATTGAGTTTCGGATGACCAGACCGATATTTTTTCGAGATTTCCAGCCTATCATTTTTGTCATCCGAAGTCCAAACAGTTGACCATTTTAGGCTTTTCACACACGTACATAAAGGATGTTTAATATCTTAAGTATGTCCTACGCTTGCATTATTTTATATGATCGCTAAAATATTAAAGTGTCTCGAAGTCATGTATCATCATACGCTTCATGATTAGGGTGCAAGCAAGTACGTAGATGGCAAAGTCACGTTAAATGATCGATGTATTATGTACACCGAGAACGACATGCATGCTCAACCGTAATTAGGACCTAAATGATGAAACATGTGTTCTTGTAATAGTGCTTGATGTATTGTAATCAAAAGATGGATTAAGATATGTCTAAGCACACCTAAAAAAGAAAGGTTGGAAGATAAACTCGGTACCGAAGATGGTGTGTGAGCTTCCCTAGAGATTATTGACTCCGCACCCTAGTCGATGTATGAGTCTCCATTGCCCAAAGGTGGGGCACAATAAGGGGTGCAACGTGCATCCTTGGTTTGATCAACCTAAACAAGTTGGTGTGTCTAAGACCCTTAATCAAATAAGATAATAAAAGAATATGTTGACTATGGGGATTGCTTGAGGACGGCTTATGTGAAGTTAGATGATTAACTTCTAAAATATCACATAATAAGAAGATTAAATAAAAGAATGACATGAACGGTAAAGTTAAGCCAAGAGGGCTATATGCATTGAAAGTCAATGCCAAGTATGACGTTCATATTTAAAGAAGCATTACATTGATAATGCTAAACATATTGCATTATATTGATAATGCTAAACAAAGTAAAATCAAGAAGAATGTAAAGATACATTATATTGATAATGCATAAGCAAGATAAGAAGATAAGTAAGATAAAATATAGACTTAAAGTTACTTAAATCATTGTTCATAATATGCTAAGAAGCCAAAACAAAGAAAAGATAAATATTCATATGTTGATCATATGGTTGTGTTAAATTCTTATGATATGCTCTATGTTTATATGCATGACATGTAGGTCTCTTTATATATGGGTGATATGATTCACTCACTCTTCGATTTTTACATGCTCTAATGGGACGAAAGTCTCCTGCAAGTGAAAAGTAAAAATGATGGTAATATGATGATGGTGCTGCTTATGATGGTCAAAGCACATGATTAAGTATGGACCACGTCTTAGCGTCAAATTATATTATCATTTTTTTGTCGTGTTGTAAAAATTATGTATCGCCTTCGGGCAAGCTTATGTATGTTCCTGTAAAGTCAAGTGACCTTTATGGATAAATATCATGTTTAAAGTTCAAGTCTTGCATTATGTCATTTTTTATTCAAGGTTGTGTGTCTTCCGCTGATTCGTACATTTGTCATGATCTTAATGTCTATTGCTGATTTTATCTTGTGTCGATCAAATTCAAGTTTTATGTTTTTTGTTCTTTTATGTTTTGATAATGATCAAGTCAAATTTATTGTTCCATAGCGTCCCGGAAATCGTTTCGTACGCGTGTCGAATGTCG
>LTAE01001308.1:38445-57951 GCA_001647135.1 Pontederia paniculata | reverse complement strand
GGTGACTACAGATTGCTCATGATGATGCTGATGCTATGCACATGACAGGGTCTTAGTGTCATCCCTAGAGTCATTAGATTTATGACACTATTTATATTGTTCATACTTTCGCATTTACTTTATTGGATATTATTGTTAATTGATTAAAGTCTTCCGCATTAATGATTTTTTATTGACTGGTCAACATAGTCAAACTATTAGTCAAAGGATTGCATCGTCGTAGCGTCTCCGAGTCCATATTTTGCCATCTGACAGGGTGTGGGTTTGGGGGCGTTACAATTAATCTTTAACTTTTTTTCACTAATTTTGTGAATTATATGTTTATATAGTCACTTCAAACGGAACACAGTTAAGAGGGACATACTTCAACTCCATTTCTAAGTTTAAGATATGAAGAAAATTGAGCTGATAACTCTAATTACCTTAACGAAAACTTGCGTCCAAAAGCTACGAAAATAAAATTCTTTCTTGAGCTCATATTCAAGGGTATATTAACCAACATTTGATGCTATCACACACATCTTTTGTAAAACCCAAAATATTTAAAAGGGTGATTTAAGTCTATTATAAATTATTAATTAGTCAAAATATGTTAAGATCATTACAATAAAAAAACTTCAAGTCAATTAAGCACAAAACTCTGCAAATATATTAATTATAAAACTCCAGACCAATCACATACTCTCTCCTTCTCTCATCCTCTCCAACAAGAAACCTTTCGTTAGGATATGAATTGTCATCTCATTGTGGGAGCTCAGCAAAAGGGAGTTGGAACATGAGGAATAAAAATAAGGAAGAAATAAAAAGAGGGCTAGAATTTGAAGAAGAAACAATTATTAAAGTATATAATATGTGAGTCCACGTCTTTCCATTTGAATGGAATAAAAGTTTAATTTTCCTATTCTCTCACAAAATTGTCACGATCTCGATCTTTTTATAATCTTAAATCTATCATATAATTTAATTGATTAGATCTTTACGATTTTTGTAAGATCTTTCATATAATCTCACGATCTTTGTCCAATCGTTGATCTTGTAACTATATGTTTACTAAGTGATGAATTATGGGTTATATTGAAATAAAATTTATGGATTAAGATTCTTATATCATGATGTTGATTATATTTGAATTTTAATGAATAGCTTATAGTTTAGGTTTAGCCCTAATATGTATAAGCTATTGGATTTATGGAAACATATATGAAATTCTAGTTATGTTCATTAAAGTTTGAAGTTTCAAATAAATGTGCTATTTCTATTCAAATTCTATACTTTATGTTTAAAAGGAGCTCCCACCCCCATTCAAGGAGAGCAGCAAGGAGAAGCGGAGAGAAACCGAAGGAAAAAAAAAAGAAGAAAAATGAGAGAAGAAAAAAAAGAGAAAGAAAGATAGAATAAGAGAAATAGTAGATTATTCTAGTACCATCGTAGTTAAGGCTGAAAAAGAAGATTGTAGAAGAATGGTGGACTAATAGATTGAGGTATGTGGTAGGAATCCATTTAGTCTTATATAGGTATCCGAAGTGTATTATGAAATCATCTTGATTCTTTATTCTTTAATTGCTTATTTAATTGTTTATTGTAAGTTATTATCTAGCGTAATTGTTTATGTGATTAGAAATTATTATTGTCAAGAAAGAATTATTAATATATGAATGTCATGTATCGTTAGCATTGACGATAGAAATTGCTTGTATTAATGGATAGTCGTAACGAGGCTTAAATACATTGATAGTTATTGATTATTATTGGTCATATTGGGCATCTCGATGGATCATATTATGGGATGCAGATCTCATCCCGGGATATTTTCGAATTATTGATAATATTGTGGGATTCCGATCTCATCCCGAAATATTTTCAAATTATTGATCATGTTGTGGGGTGTCGATCTCATCCCGGGAGATTTCTAAATCATTGATCTATGACCCAGACATGAAGTATTATGTGTACTATGTGTTACCTAGGCTTGACCAGCCTTATTGACATCGAGATGACTAGTATGTTCTAAACGTTGATTAATTGATTGAATTATTTAATATTGTCAATATTACATTACATAAGGGAATATTTTATTGAGTACGACTTTATGAAGTCATATAAAGAACTTCCAAAATCACATATGATATATAAGAAGAAAATGAAGTAAAAGATCAACTTCATTTTCTATTGACGGATTATGAGCTATTGACTATTGTTATTGATGATAACTATGGGTACATATAAATGTTCATAACTTTATATTGATATTCATAAGTGTTAAGGAAAAAATATACATTGATTATATTAGGATAGTTGATTCACCTAGTAGCTATTGATTATTGTCTGTCTATTGATTATTATGTCTATTGATTATTGTCATGAATTATCATTGATATGATTTTATAGATCCTTATGAAATATTTATGACTATCACATACAACTAATCGAGATGAACTTCTCCTGCATTTTGGATCCATGCAGGTGATCGTGCATGACCCTTGAAGGTGGCGTTGTTTAGACGGGAAAGTTGCACATAGAGTCACTACTGAGTCTTTTTACTTATGTCATATAACTCTATCATATGTGTTGTATTTCATAGCCTTTGGGCATATGATGTAAAATTTCTGATAGTATGTTTTTATCGTGTGATGTGAACATTATATTAAACATCGCTTATGGATCTTTATGCTCAGGATCATATGTAATGGTATTTTATTTAAATAGTGTTTTTCTTTTTATCAGAGTATATTGATCATTGTATATTGTCGTGACGTTTTTGAAATTCAGCAGACCACGTGTCGGATATACATTCGATCGTGCATCTAGCCGAATTTCAGGGCATTATATTTTATCCAAAAAATATGTATGATATATGGTTGGATAAGTATTGAAGTCTAGTTTTTATGGAATCAAGAATTAGCTCAACACGAGGTGTATCTAGAGAGATATAATTGAACTACTAATATAATATCAAGATATCCCAAGAAATAACGTGTCTAATTTGTGAAATTTATCATAAATTGCAAAGATCAAATTAGGGAATGAAATTTATAAAATAGTTATATGCATGTGTGACCTTGTATTATAACTTGTATTGGCTTGAAAATGATAAGTCCATGAAGAGTTATGAATTTTGAATTAATAGTGTGTCAAAGCTATCCAAGACTAAAAATATGTGTTTCATTTGAAAAGGTCAAAATGTGTTATAATTGATATTGTTATTATTACTCATAAGAAGTTAAAGTTGAGTGCAAAAGGTTTATGATAACATGTTTGAATGAGTCTTTTTTGAGATAGGAGTTTATGACTATGATGGTAAATTATTGTTATAAAAAGAAAGAAGGATAATGATGGCATGTAGGATTATATGATATAAGAAAGTTCATCTATATGTTGTTCATCCTTATGGGAAATAATCATACTATGATCCTTCGATGAATCAATAATGCTATTATGACAATGTTATGCTAGTTTGTAAATACGATGAACTCTTGTCATGTTTCTACAACATATGGACCATAAAGTAAAGAGCATGGACCTTAGACTGAAACACTAGTTCAAAAAATTTCACATTTTCATGTCCAATCAAGCATGCTATAAGCCTAAAACCTAGCAATTACCTTATATCTCCTATGATGATTTTGGATCATATTTGTGAAACGAATGAAGTTCGAGACGAAATCAGATAGAAGATAGAAATAGGTAAGATAAGGTACCAGGACAATTTTTCACGGTTGTGAATTAACGCTTCACGTGCATGATGTAAACTCACGACGTGTGAAGTCGAAGGTAGGATATCACCATCTTTCCAAAATGAACATGGACATGCCTTCATGCTTGGGAACATATGTTTCACGCCCATAATGTCGAGTAAGGGAAATTGTCTTTCTGTAGTGGTCGTAAATTGAATTTTCAAACACATGAACTTGTGAGTTCACGCCTGTGAAGTTGGTCTCGCTGGTTGAAAAATGGAACGGGTCAACAACAACCTTATGTAGCGACCGTGAAGGACTATTCACGCCCGTGAACTTGACATTCACGATTGTGAAGGACCCTTCATGGGCCGTGAAACTCCTATGGTAGATTTAAGTTATTTCCCTAATTTGTTGATATACTTTTTGATCTTATCATTTTTAATTGATATTGATCAAATATATATTATGTTTCATGCTCTTAGGGTAGAAAAAAATTACTTGATGATTGTCGATCACCTAGACATCGAGATGCATGTAAAACCATAATTATGTTAATATATGCAAGAATGATTGCTATACTTGATGTATTATAAAGCAGAACGAATATGAAGAATTTAGTCAAGGCACATCAATAAAGGAAAGTAGTTTCCAACACTTTTCGAGAAGTTACGACTTTCACTAAAAATAGTGTTTGAAGTTCACGCCCGTGAAGTTGGCCTAACTAGCCAAAAGATGTATTGATAGTACTCGAAACTCTTCATGCAAAGATAATAATTGATCATATGATTATATTAATGATGTGAGTCAAAGAGAATTCAAATGGATCGTATGGTTAAGATGTAAAAATGTAAAGATAAATATGAGTCATATGATTATATAAATGATGTGAGTAAAAAAATTGTAGCGTTTAACTTGCCATCGATGGCACTTATTAAATGTCAACATAATTTGTTGTAGCATGACTAAGATGCAAAGAATGATGAATGTGCAATTAAGATGCAAGAATGTATCATATGATAAAGATAATGACAATGAATTTAAGAGAAATTAAGATGCAAATGATGCTAAGAATGATAACACAAGTTTTATGTAATATTTTATGTAATGAAATGTCCCAAGCTATGCAAATGTCCTAGAATTATGAAGATGATGCTATTGATCATATGATGACTTATAATTTGGAGTTATGCTATGATATGGTGTTGTATATTAAGGTAATTATTGAGATATTTCTCTTTCAATTATTGAGATATTTATACATGTAATACTCGTGTTATGTGTATGAGTGTTCTTTATTATTATAAGAAAGACACTTTATATACAATTAATGAGACATTGGCCTCCCTTGTATCCGGGTTCATGCAGGTGATGACGGGTTCAATCAGGTGATGACGCATGTTATAAGATAATTAGGTTGGCGATGCTCATGACGAATGGTTCCACATAAGAAAGTATTAGCAAGATAAGTTGAGTTATTTAATTCATGCTTTTTAGATCGAGTAACTTGTACTCATGTTATGAAATTATAGTCTAAGTACATGTAGAGTCTATAGGCCTTTAAAGTTACAAATTAGATTACAAACTTCTTATGTCAACGTCATGTATAAACATTTTATGTTAGAGAGACTAATAATGGATTTGGATTAGGTCCAAATATTTATGTTTCCGCTGCTGTATTAAGTTTTTAAATTTAATGTATTTTCAAGTCTCTCATTGTATTTAAATAATGATGTAACAAGTAAAGTTCATGCAATGGCTCAAAGTTTTGTTTGAGACGCATATGGCCTTGTTCAAATTTTTGGAGTGCTATATATTAACTCCATAGAGTACTCTCGTCTATTTTTTGTGTGTGTTACAAACATAACAAAGCCATTCATGGGCGCAAGTGCATCCACTAGAATCTGTGGTCCTCATTTCGGAAATGATTACAACAACTTGATGGGCGATCAATCTTTTTTCTTTTCTAAAAGATCGAGGATCAATTCTCACTCTTGCAATTTGTTTACGATAAAGTTTGGTATAATTTTCCTTTTTAACACAAATGTTTGTATTTTTCCATTTTATAATGTCATGCACTACGATATTATTCACTTTGTATCTAGTTGATTCCTTTAGAGAAAAAATGATTTATTAGAATTCAATGATAAGTCATAGTATTTATTTTTGTCCATTCTATTTTTTAGCTAATGTTTATTAATAATTTTTAGTAGATATTTTACATTTATCAAATTTTTCTTCAAAATATTATGAGAAAATATCACTTCTATTATATGTATTTTATGATAAAAAATGTATAGTAAATATAAAAGCGACATGCCCATAAAAATATATGATATTTATTAGAAAGTAAAATCAATGATTAAAACATTTTTACTTATTTTAATATAAAATACATAATTATTTTTTTTGTCATTTCGAATAAAATAATTCTATGTTATTTAGTTATAATTGAACTATAATGTGCACCCATTCATGATAAACCCCGACTAAGTGGTTACAAAAGAACTATAAAATCATGACAATTGACCAACAAATATTGGGTTGGAGTAGTAAGCAACTCCTCATTTAAGAAGGTACCAAGTTTGAGCAAAATATTTTTGTTGGGAGCCTTACTCACCATATCCAAACGTAAGATCCGGGACAACACAAATTACATGGGGCAAAGTTTTGGAAACTGTGGTGGCAACAAAAAAAAATCAAGACAATTGATTACATTAAGTGAAGAAAGCAACTAAATTATAGTAAAGGGCTAGGACTGTCATTATCAAAATTACACATAATTTAATTTGAAAAATTCAATCACATTGGCATAATAAGAAATAGGAATATTTTTTAGTTGAAATTGAATATAATTCTAATGTGTCTTTTCACAAATGATAATCTTAGTTGTACATATGATCTTTTTATTGTGCTTATTCTTAGCTATTATTGACTAATGACGATTCATTGTACATATAATATTTTTAGAAAAAATAACTAAAAAATAAAAAAAGGGTAATGTCCCTACTTGAGGAACGTCATTCCTTGTCATCATCACAAGTGTCCACTGAACCCCTACCTCTCTTCAATATCTCTAATGGAGTAAGATAAATAATGATGCGTAAATTACACTCCTTTAGAAACTAAAGGTCTTCGTTCCATCTTGGGAGAGACACCATAAAGTGACTTTGATATAAGTTTGTAACATTCTACCTTACTAAGATATTTTCTACTTTGAATCTTGACAAGTAAAGTTTTTTTCACAATGCTTCTTGAAAAGTCAAAAGCATAGTAAGATATAAGTTCAAAATCTCCTCTTTTATCTTTTCCATATGGATTTGCTTAAGTGTCCAACCATGTAGTGGTGACTTGTGATTTATGCATACTGATGCCTAAACCAGATAATATACGTAATGAAGTAGGATTTTACTGATTGATATTAGAGCCACTTCGTGTTCTTTGAGTCATGTCGGAAAAAATCTCAATAAGGACTTTGAATCCCTGAGGACATGACATGAGAGATGCTAAACATATATGCTAATATCTTTGACCCTTGAGACAAGTTTTGAAAAATTCTTGTAGGTGGATGTCCAAAATAGTTGTGAGCTAAACACAAGATGAATAGTATATATGTTAACATGTTTTTAATTCCTTGAGGCATGTTTAAAAAAAAATATGGATTGAAGTTGAAAGCGGACAATATTTCTGATAGAAGAGAATGTTACGTAATCAATAGTGAAATTTCTCGTGTCCATTCTAAACAAAAAAATGAGGTGTTAGTTATATTGTAGATTTTGTTAATATATTTTGGTTGAAACATCTACAAATAAAACATATAAAGTAATTATGAGCTAAAAATAGAACAATTGATTGTTATTTGTCCACCTTGATTAGAAAGTTTCATATGAACGATATTCATTCAAGACCTATATGTCATTCAAGTATTGCACTCATAAGTTATTTTATCAATCATAAGATGACTTGTTTAGTTCTATCTCCATTCTTTAGGCAATCCGAGCACGTCATGTAGTTAAAATTAGAATCATCGATTTGCAAAATTAGTTGATTGATCCACACTAAAAAAAAGTAATGAAAGTTCATCTGGATTGATTGCTTGCTTCGCATGCACAAAAATTTTGAGGTATCAAATAAAAAATGAAGTAGAATTTGTATCGATTCATTGCCTACATATTGACTTGCGTGATGTTCTAAATTGACATCCATATTCCGCATACAACAAAAATATAACTTCTACTCAGACAAAAAGAAAACACATGCCCTCACTTCGTATAAATTTCATTTCTTCTTCTTCTTATATAAATGTTTAAGTTTCGTCAAATAGTTTATAACAAATTGAAACATGAACCATCCCATGAACTAGCATGATTCTCGTCACAGGAAACTACTCGATGTGCTCCTTAAAGTTCGAAGTTTATTATGTCAAAATAAGATGAGTTACAAAAATTTATTTGAATCCAATAATTTATAATGATGATATTTTACCCTTACATTCAAATATGCTTTGATAGCTGATCATCAAAGTTCGTGGCATTTGGAAAGCTCGACAAAGGCTATCTTTCAATTATATTCCTTGTTTTGATATAATATTGTTAATACTCTTCAATATTTCATTATATTACTATATGATCCTCATTATTTGTGATAGATGATTTTTTGTTTAAGACATTGACGTGTCACGCTAGTATTTCTCTCTCTCCACACCATAAAAATTTAAAATAATACTAAATAAAAAAATCTAGTTGCAACCCACTCGGGATAGGCTTTCATCCGATTTTTTTTTACTTGCATTATTTTATATTTTTATTATATGGAGGAGAGATAAAATGCTAACCAAATAAATATTTCTAAAGCATTCAAATACAAAATGAAATTGCACTAAAGAGTACAACTGGAAGATTATTAGTGATTCTTTTCTTGACAATATGTAAAGAATATCTCTTAAGGCGAAATTTATGTGTTTCAAATTAAGGCGGATAAGATATTTGTTTAAAATTTGAGCAAACAAAAATAGCCTCAAATCCAATCCACCCCAAATTAAGACGAATATAAAATTCATCTTATATTGATGTGAAAATTTTCAACCTCGATTTTAAGACAACATTAACACAAGATTCAATCGAAGTAGACATATTACTTACCAAAAAGAACTTTTTAATTTGTGACAAACAAATTTCGTTCCAATCAGGGGCGAATCTAGGTAGGTTCCGTGGGTGCACATGCACCCATTGAAATTTTGTACAAAAAGTATGTAATGATGATTTTTGCACATCTTGATTGCCTAGCTCGGTGGTTAATGTTTTTATAGATTACTTTTCAGAAGACATGGTTTGAATCCCTCTCGTATCACTATTTTTTTTTATAATTAATGCTATCAACTAATGACTTTTCTCCTCATAGCTTCTATCAATATTTTTAATCTTATGCATCTCTTTATCCAAACAATATTGATATGCTCATTTTTTTTCCAAATAAATTATTATTAATTTTAAAATAAATCACTAATCATATATCTTATGTTTATAATACTACTTATGTTATTTACTTATAATGGATTAAGTATTGATATAATTATTTGATCAAATAAATTAATGTATTGAAAATCAATGAGAAATTATAGTATTATCTTTTTTCAATTTTAATTTTTTTTTCCTTCAGCTCATATCATATTTTTCCGTATATTTTTAGTTTACAACAATTTCCTTTTTTTTTAATATGGATAGATGATAAAATCATTTTCAAATAAAATATCATTAATTTTCACATTGATACTATATATTAAATGTCATTTTCATTTTTTTCTCATGTCGAGACATGATGTTGTAGCATAGGAAATCACCAACGATCATTTTTTTGTTATTTTTTAGTTGTCAAAATATATGAAAAAAAAACCTTCTTAGAACTTAATCAACAATTTCCTAATTGGTAAAAATATTAGATAAGAGAAGAAAAATAATATGTAAAATATATTTCATGTAATATCATGATTTTGTTTCACCTATAATACAATGTGCATCCACTGATGATGGTTGCTAGCTCCGCCAGTGATCCCAATTTGCATAAAATATTTGTTTCAATTTGTGATGGAAAAATAAATCACTTTAAAATCCTTCGCATTTTGTGGCGAATTTATTTTATGCAAAAGTCCACCATAAATCCTAATTTTACTATATATAGTGGTGAGAGTATGTGATGATTGGTCAAGCTATTGTTATTAAATGGACAAGAATTCTTATTTAACTAGTTTTATAGTTCCATGTATTATTCAAGAATAAAAAAAACTAATTATGTTTGAATGAAAAGAGAATACTTTAAAAATATTAAGAAAAATGAGAAATGATTGAAAAAAGAAAAAAAAAAGCAAGTGGAATAGTGTTATTCTTGCTAATGATGAGAATAAATATTCCTTTGTAATGATTAATAAAGTAGTGATTTTGTTATTTTTTAAATAATGTTTAGAAAAACAACTTTTTTTATTCTACTTCATGTTTGACACTAGCTTCAAATATTCTAGTTATTCTTCATTTTATTCCTATACCAATAATCATGAGGGTGTTAGTGATCGTTCATTTTTTATAAGTTTATTATTTATACCATTCATTTTTTTAACTATTTAAATCACTCGTATTTTAAAAATATTAATATTTGAATTTACTTCATTAATAAATCAATCAAATATGTTGATCTTCCATGTTGAGCAAGTGGCTAGATTTTATGAGAATTTGATGTATACTATATTTATCTTTTTCAGGAATGAAGCGAATCTTGATTTTATGATAAATTGTGTTATTTTCTCTATATGTTGAGTCTCATCGGGTTAATATATCAATTTTTAATGTTACATGGTACATGATATATTTTATGTTGTTTCATTATATACTTATAATTTAAAGAAAGGATATGTATTAAAAAGAAGGAATAGAAGTGTATATTTATAGTGCACTCTATTTCATAAAATAGTTTAAGAATATTTTCCTCTTACCACCACCTTAGATTCATGAATCATCAAATTATTCTATATATGTTGGATAATATTTTTCTTATTATTATATTACATTTAAGATACAAATACTATTACATGTTAAACTAGTCGATAAAAAAATTTAAGAATTTTCTCTTAGTTCTATCTTAGATTCATGGATTATAGAACAATTATATGGTTAAATAATATTTTTTACTATTATATTGCACATGAGATACCAATATTACTTGTTAACACTAGTCGATAAAAAAATAAGAAAAAAACATTTTCATCATAATGTATATTACATGTTGAAGAATGTGGCATAAGGCATGATAATAATATTTTCACTTATAAACTTGGCAAAATATAGTCTAGTTAACATCAACTATTTCAATCAGTATTAATATTATATTATAATCATATTTATTTATTTCATATATAGTTTGATATAGTTTAACAATTTATTATGTCAAAATTAATATTTTGTCCCCAAGCAAACAAAATAAAAGTGCATGATACTTTTTTTCCTTAAAAAATTAGGATAAGATATTAATATTTATGTGTCAAATATATTTTTTAGGGTAATTATGATAGTGAATTGGCACATAATAAACTTAATACTTTATTGGTCAAATGACTTAGATTCTTAAATATTAAATATTAGAAGATAAGTAATCCTAATATTGATAATGAAAGTTGATTGATGGATAATTATTGTATAAAAGTTGAACGACCTATAATATTTTAAAGAGTTATTTTCAATTTCCTCTCTTAAACTATGACATATCTACCAACATAACCTCTCAACTATATATTATCCACTTAGCACCCTTAAACTTATTTAATGGTGATACTTAAGCTCAAAAGTAAGGTTTTACATTTTTCTATCATTTTATTTATTTTTTAAATTGATAAGTTATTATTTTATCCTTCTTAGACAAATAGTCTTAGTCTTGTTCAAGAATATAAAAAGGAAAACTTGCAATCATATTAAAAAATAAAATTGAAACCGAAGAATATTTTGAAGTAAAAAAATAATACCTAAAAATAAAAAATTAAAGTTGGATCTTAAATATACTTAGAATTATGATAAATTTTATATTATTAGATAAGAATCTAAAAAATAATTTAATAAGGGTAAAATTGTAATTCAATAATTTAGAAAAATAAAATAACATAAAAGCTAATTATATTTATTTTTTGAGGTTAAATGTCACTATTCGAAAAGTTTAAGGGTGCAGAATGGATAATAATATAGTTCAAGGGTTATATTGGTAGATATACTATAGTTTGAGGGAGGAAAATAGAATTAATCCTATTTTAAATCCCATTTTAGAATCTTATTTATAAATGCATATAAAACAATGTATCATATATTTAAATTATCTTGTTGTGTTATATCAAGAACATATGGTCGAGGGCTAATTGCATTACCTATATGCTCTTTGTGTGAACATAACTTAATCATGATAAAAAGATGCTAAGAGTTTTTGAAGTTAGATTGGGTCCATTTTTGTTTCCATAAAAGAATCTCTAACTTTATATATATACTTTACAATGTTAATCATGATTATTTTCTCTAATAGCCTAACATATTTGTATTATAATATTTTTTGCATCTACTTTCAAACTTACAAAATTGCATTTTCAATTGGTTTTGTATTGTCAAACAAGTCCTTTCATATGTGATCTTGTAAGTTTTATGTTATCTTTATTTTTTAAATTGACATATATAAAATCTTATCTTAATACTAGTTAAAGAAAAGCTTTTATAACCTTTTATTGTCACTCATTTTTGGATGTTGATAGGTGAAACTTATGACCTTCACAACATTGATATTTATGACTTTCACCAGACTCGATGCTCAATATGTTATATGATACTTAAGTGAATATCACATGAACAAGACACAAGAGAGATGTCGGGTATGTATAAGAATATGGCCTTAACAAGGAGTGACACATTTTGATAAAATCCTATGGGCTAAGACTTAAAGCAGATAATAACAAGATCGATTGCTCCGCATGAATCTATATGTCGTGGTGGGGTGCAACCACTTAACGATAACATTGAGTTTCCTAAAGGAAGGTGCATATAAGGCATGCATTGGGTTAGTCTTATATGGACAAGTTACTACAGAGATGCTAGTTATATATCGGAGCATGACTTTAACAAGGTGTGATGCATTTGGTGCATGAGTCATACCTTCAATTAGTCCTACATGGAGTCACAAAAGCGATACTAGGTATTTATGGGAACATGACCTTGACAAGACATGACACATTTTGGTAAAATCGTGCGGGCTAAAGTCTAAAGCTAATAATATCACATCTTGATTATGGATGTTACGTATTAATATCAGAGACACTCCATGTTCTCTAAGCCATGGAGAGACAAATCTCAACGAGGATGTTGAGTTCCTAAGAGGGTGTAATTGTGACAGTTAGGCAATTTCCACATGGACAATACACAAGAGAGATGATGTGCTTACATAATGGCGTAGGATGTTAGATACTGGTATCAAAGCCACTGTGTCCTACGAGCCATGGTGGGGATAACCATAATGAGGACGTTGAGCCCATAAGAAGGTCTATTTATGACACTTAGGCAAATTCCAAACAAGACATAATAGTTGGCTTATATATTAACATGTCTTTGACCCCTTGGGACGTGTTTTGAAAAATCGTGCGGGTCGAGGTCCAAAGTGGTAATATTTTTTATGAGGTAGGATGTTACATATGGTGCATGAGTCATACCTTGGATTAGTTCCACATGGAGAAGTCATCAGGGATGTTGAATATATTTGGAAATATGGCCTTGAAGGGACGTGACACGTTTTTTAAAAAAAAATTGTGCGACTAAGGCTTAGAGCAGACAATATCATGTCTTGATAAGAGATGTTATATATTGGTATCTGAGTCACTATGTGTCCTCTAAGACATGGTGGGGCAAAACTCAACGAGGACCTTGAGACCCTAAGGGGGCGTATTGTGACACTTAGACAAATTCTACATTGATAGACATAAAAGAGATGTTGGATTTATAAGTTAATATGTATTTTACTCTTTAAGATGCATTTTGAAAAATCGTGCGGACTCAATTCTAAGGTGACAATATATTTAATGGGCACATGATACAAATCGGTAAGAAAGCGACTTTATATCCTTTGAGCCATGATGGGTCAAAGTTTAACGATGATGTTGATAAGAGGTGCATATTGTGACACTTAAGAAAATACCACATTGACAAGACAAAAGACAAATGCATATTAACATATCTTTGATCTTTTGAGACGCGTTTTAAAAAATCATGTGGGTCGAGATCCAAAACGGTCAATATCTCTAATGGAATAGGATGTTATATAACCATTATATGTCATCTAAGCCATGATGGGGTGAAGAACATTGAGTCCATAAGGGGGTGTATTTGTGACACTTTAGAAAATCCCACATGGAGAAGATACAAGAAATGTTTTTTACTTATATATTAATATGTCTTTGACACATTGAAACACATTTTGAAAAATCGCATGGACCAAAGTTCAAAGCGAACAATATCTTTGGATGTTAATATAATTGGTCATCATTCAACATTTTCCATCCTTCTCTGTCATTCTCTAATATTTACTGATCCTCTTGTCCCTCGAACCCAACCCCATGTAAATCAAGAGTGAAATGAGTAAAGAACCCTATGTAAACCCCCCCTATTTTTTCCATATAGCATGCCCATTAGCTTAAATGGCCCAAATCTCACTTAAGTGGGTGGTGACATAAGTATAAATAGGGTGAACCATCCACCGTGATCCATTTTCCCCTCAAATCTCTCTCTATCTCTATCTCTCCTCAAGAAGTGCCATGGCTAAGAGTTGAAGCTCACCATCTCTATTGATGCAGCCCAAGGAGGTGTTGGGGAGGAACAAGTGGAGCAAGGGGAAGGAGAAGGAGACATTGGAGCTCCATCAAACTTGAAGGAAAGAAGAAAGGCTAAGCATTTGGGAAGAAGAAGAAATTAGGGTGAGGTATGTAGAGGGTATCCAATCCCTCATCACTAACCTCTTTAATGATTTGAGGATCTAAGAACACTAGTTCTTATGGTAAAGGAATGAAGGTGATGGAAATTAGGGTTTATGCATGTGTGATGAGAGTTCTTATGTTATAATGATTTTCTTCTTATGAAATCGATATGCAATGAATCATGTGATGAGTATTATGTTATTAAGTTGTATACATGAACCATTCTATGATTTCCCCATGCTATGGAATCTTAATATTATAAAGAGATGAACCATGAACCTCGAATGTGTATAAGAATCCTAGTTGATATATTAGGCCAACTGCACCCAAATTTTACTTTTTCTATGCAATATGGATCATGTAATGAAGTCAATGTAGGGAATGTAGTGTATTTAAACTTCTTTTTGCGAAATGGAACAACATGGCATGTTGATTGAAGGGGTGGGAGGAGAAAAGTGAGCACCAGAAGCTCACTATGGGTCATCCTTAGTGAGTTTGAGCGCGCTACGGACAACCTGTAGTTAGGGGTTCCAACCCATAGTGAAGCCCTCCCCAAGTTGTAGCGAGCAGCTTTTGGTCATAACACATATAATAACCATAGTGAATTAATTTGTCAACCACGATGTCTCACTATAGTCAGACCATAGTAATGTGGTTAAACTGTAGTGAAGCACTCTGCACATCACAGTCGCTGATTATGGATAGATCGTAGTGGACTAGAGCTGGCTACGGTCAGGCGTAGGGACCACACTTGACTGTAGTGAAATGTTATCTAAATCATAGCATGTTACAACTACCTGTAGCATGTCGTATGTAATCGTAGCGCATATTATTTCAAATATTTTAGTTATCTGATTTCATTTACCTAATGATGTGTTGATGGTGCTACTCTTAATTGTTTATTATTCAATATATGTCATGTATCATGCTATTAGGGTAGAAGAACCTTGCTTGATGATTGCATCACCTAGACATCAAAATGCATGCAGAAATCATAATTAGGTTAAAATATGTAAGAATAGTTACTATGTTTGAAGAAATGAAAAGATTAAACTTTGAGAAACTTAGTCTTGACGCATTAACGATGAGGGAAGATATCTATGACACTTCTCGAAAAGTTGTCTTTCATTAGCAATAGTATATGAACTTTTCATGTATGGCCTCGAAGGGAGGGTCGGCCTAGCTATCCATATTTATGTGTTGATTTTGCCCAAGGATCCTTAAGGTAAAGATTAATTGGTCATGTGATTATGTTAACGATGTGAATCAAAGAGAACTCAAGTGGATCATATGATTAAGATGTAATGATGATGAAAATTCATATAAAATGCCTAGTCACTTATGTGCTTCATGTATGTCATGTTTATGTTATGCAATTGATCCATGCCTATGTTTACGTTGAGTTGATTTATGTTTAATAATTATGTTAATATCTATGATGATGATTATATGATGTGCATGTTTTATGATGTGGGCCGACTTTACATATTCTAACAAGGGTTTTCCACCTCCTTTACTTCTTAATTCGTGCAGGTGATAGATGAATGACGAGCTTGACGGTGGTGTGCTAATGGCAATTTTTATTTTGCACATGATTGTGTCTAAGTCTTGTAAACTTTTAAGTCATTAATTGTCATGTCTATTGAACTTGTGATTTCATTAGGTTATGAGTCAAATGAACCCTTATCAAGTATGCTATTGGCCTTTATGTGATAGCCTTAGATTATACTTTTTATGTGGCAAGATGTTATATATTATTTGGTTTTAGATTTGTTTTCGCTGTCATGTGTTATAATATTATGTGTTTTATTATGATATTTTTTTGGTGCGATTTTCTTATGTCAATTATATTGTTATGGACTTGTTTAGTGTTGTCAATGCTTTTTGAATATATAATGTACGCAAAAGCCCATATAATTTCTTCAAAAGTCCACATGTGTGTTGCGTTTTGAGAACATTACACCCTCTTTTTTAAGTTTCAATCATGTCCGAGGCTCAGATAGTTGTTGCGTACCCTTAGAATCAAATAGGGTTTAACGAACATTTTTTACTTTATATTTGACCTTTCATGAAATGAGAAAATTGTACCAAATACATGTCAAATGTTATAAAACTTGAATTATTTTTAAAAACTTCCCAGCTATGAGTAAATTTTGGTTTAAACCCAAAAGTATAAAACCAATCAAATATTAGCTTAAACTTTTTTTTATATCTGACAAGTCTTCCTGTCTACTTCCATATAGTGGAAAAACCTTTTTTATTTGAATTTGGATCAGTAAAATAGTTATTTAATAAATAAAAAATCAAATATAACATAGGAATGAATCGCTTGATAAATTTGAACAAGTTTAGCAATGTAATTTTGCAACCCTGAAAAGATATTTTTTTTTATTGCCATCATAATTATTGAAGGAGTCACACGTTTAATTATGCAGCCTTTTTATACTCCACCCCAAATCCTAGTTTATTGAGAAAATATTTTTGTTAATTAATACATTGGTAATGCAGACTTTAAATACGAGTTTATTAAAGGTAAAGATCTTCTTATGGCTCATTAGCTACAGGTGAATCTTGTTACGTATAGCTAGAGCTAGCTGTCAATAACCAATAGATACTTGAACAATTAAATTGCCTAATTTTACATCGATACTGCCTTACGAAATCTGCCAAGTTTGACCAGAAATACTAAAAAAATATTAGAGAAATCTACCGGAATATACTAAGCCTTCTCAAACTGGTTTAATAGCTGGCTGCGGTTGGCGATGCCGAGCGCCTACTTGCTTTTCCCTCGATATACACAACGCCCCGCCCTTTCGTGGCCCAGAAGGTAGGAAGCTGCGCTTACTCCTCCCCAAGTTTCCTCTATATAAGGCCACAGCGCGACGTGTTTTGGGGAGAGAGAGAGAGAGAGAGAGAGAGAGAGAGAGAGAGAGAGCAGTATATAATATGTCGACTGCAGCGGCACCGGGCCTTCCTTGTGAAGACAAGGCGACGGCCGGAGGAGCATGGCAATGGCGCCGCCGGAACAGCGAGGAGTGCTTCAGGATGCCGGTGCACTATCCGAGGTACACGAAGGCGCAGTACGAGTGCATGGACGAGGAGAGGCTCGACCTCCTGCTCATGGAGTACGGTCTCAAGCCGAGGGGAAGCCTCGCAGAGAAGAGGGAGGAAGCCATGGGTCACTTCCTCTGGTCATAATTAATTATAGTAATATTATTGTATAAGTTTCGAGTAGAATATGATGTCCCGGCGGTCATGGCGTAGTACGTGGCTTTCAATTTTGTTCTCTTCTTTTTCTTATTTTTCCTCTACCTCTCTTTCCATTGAGGCATGGATAGGAGTATTGAACTCATTTTTTTACATCAGGAATTATATGTAGTGTTTTTTTTTACCCCGTGATGATCATGACTATGTTTGCTAAACCTTAATACATGATGATGAATCGATGACATACATGCGTTTTTTTTTAAATTAGAGAGACTACTTATCAATTTTATTAAATAAGTTCATTAATAATTATGCAAACTTCAAATTTATAGCTGATGATATATAAACAAAGTTAATTGTAGAAATTATGTATAGTTAAGGAGTTATATTTTTGCTAAGTAGTTTTTTAGTTTTTAGTCTGTTGAGGATGACCTAATGAGTGGTGAGAATACATGGTTTAACTAAACGGAGAAAGAGCTTGGGCCTTGAGAAAGATATTGCAGCGTGGATTTGATGGAAGCCAGATGGGCTTATGGTCATACACTATATAGAGAAATATTTAGTTATTTTTCTATAAACAAAAATAATAAATGCAGACATGATCTCATTTCCCATCAAATTTATCCATCAGAACTCAGAAGCTACAGAACAAGGCTTTAATGTGAAGAAACTGTTAATGCTTTTAATAAAGTAAAAAAAATCACATTAAATTTCTATATGTTTAAATATTTTTTAATACTTAACAATATTAATCTATTAAAATTACTAATTTATTAATCCGTGTGATACACAAATATTATAATATAATAACTATATTACATCATAATAATTAAATATCTTTGTTTTTTTTAATTTAGTACACTTTATTTTGAATTAGGACTTTAATTTTTTTAAAATTTACTTCAGTTAGATTTTTAGTAATAATAAATATTTACTTTTTATTTTTTCATGGAACAAATATTACGAAAATAATAATATATTAAATTTCCATTTTTATTAGTTTACTTCAGTTAGGACTTTTTTAAATAACTAGGCAACACAATTGCGCTTTGCACAAATTTAATAATTATTTTTATTATATAAAAAAGATAAGGTTTAAAAAGAGGGAAAATGAGTGAAATATTAAATGAGTAAAGATATAATTTTTAATTGACATGATATATATATGATAAAGATGAACGAAAAATGCAGGGAAAAAATAAATATGTCTCAAAAGTTTAGAATAACACTTGAGCATAATAAAATGAAGAAGTTATGTTGTCTTAGTAAAAAATAAAAATCAAAATAAACTTGAAAAAGAAAGAAAAATAATTTTGCATGGAAATAAATGAAATAATGTATAACTCATCATATTTATGTGATAATTTGAAAAGTCCATAAGTAATGCATCAAATATTAACAGCATGGATCTGAAAATTTTAAATAAACATTAAATGTTAATTTTTGTGAGAATTATGATAATTAAAAAAAAGAACTATAAATTTATAGATAGAATACTTGAAAGAGAGAACCTAGAAACCCAGCTCTCTCTGTCTATAATAATAATAATAATAATAATAATAATAATAATAATAATAATAATAATAATAATAATAATAATAATAATAATAATAATAATAATAATAATAATAATAATAATAATAATAA
>LTAE01001308.1:13778-31787 GCA_001647135.1 Pontederia paniculata | reverse complement strand
CTCTCTCTCTCTCTCTCTCTCTCTCTCTCTCTCTCTCTCTCTCTCTCTCTCTCTCCTTCCTTTTCCCCACACTGCACCACCATCTGTTGATTGATCCCTTGATTCAGGCACGGCTACAAAAGAATACTTTTCCCCCACAGGCTACAGTACAAGAAAACTTAGGGCCCCTAAAGCCATGATTTGACATGACTGTGAGCCATCATCATTGATCAGAGAGAGAGAGAGGGAGAGAGAGAGAGAGAGAGAGAGAGAGCCAAGCATGCGACAGAGAAGGAAAAGGGCAGCAGGTTTTTGGGCCCAAACGCGAAGGCATGCAAATTCGCAACACTGCATCGAATGGTTCACAATCACAGTTAAGTCCGTTCTGCACCACCGCGACAGAGAGCGGAGGGAGACCTCCTTGTCAGGTATGCGTGAACGGAACTGACGTTAATTTGTTTGCTGCCACTTGTTTACTGCGACGCGCCCAGTGCTGTTTTGTTCTGCAGCAAGGTAATGATGCCCCCCTCCACACCACTGCTGCTGCACTCCCGACTCCAAATAATAATGGCGGTGAGAGAAGCACCATTGAAGTTTACTGGTGGTATCTTCGCTTTTATCAGTTTATGTGCCTACAGATTTCATTGGATTTTGCAAGTTTGCATTGCATGTTAGCACGGGAGATATATATGATTACACTGTTGCATTAACTATGGAGAAGAGGAGCTGGTGGAGGTGTTTTATTAAGGCCTCGGTTACTGCAGCATGACAGTGGAGAGGACAAAAGGAATCATGAGAGAGAGAAAAGGAGAAGGCTGTGGCCTCTGTCCTGTGAGGAGAAGAGCTCAAGGTTCGAGAGGACTCATGCATTCTTACGTGATTTGATCACCAAATGGGGTCTCTCAAAAATGATCAGAGAGAGAGAGAAAGAGATATCAACTGAGACTGTGTTAGGTTTGGGGGAACAAAACGGCAAACTGAAGCATCAAATGAAACGTCCATGTCTGGAGTCTCTCTCTCTCCATTAAAGGCTTCAAGTAGTAGTTGCTGTATAATATATAGTAGTCTACGCAGTAGACAAGGACCAAGCAAAGCAGGCAGGACAAATGGTGGAAAAGCTGTGACAGATTCAATGCATGCCTTGATCAGCTCAACATCATGTGAAATGAACCTTCGTTGCATGACAATTCCCAAGTGTCTGCAAGCTTAGTCCCTGTGGAAAGCATCAGGTACCTTTCTACTGAGACGTGTATGCAGATCTTTCACCAAACGGGGAGTTTTCACCATGCATGAAATATACTGGAAAACGAGCACTTTGACGAGGCAGGCAATAAACCCACCTTCTGTCACCGTTTATTTTGGTGCAAGTGAGAACGAGATGTGTACTTGCAAAGGTGGTAAATATTTCAGATGCTTTTTTTTTCTCAATCCGCAAGAAACATTTTTTTGTAAATGATATGTGCATATGAGCTTCAAATCAAAATATAAAGTTCTTCGGGGGAAATGGATACCACTAAAACTAGAGCTACACATCATATATATAATGTCCAAGACCAAGAAGCTCATAGCTCTACTTCAAATTAAGTTGGTCTTGCACCTGCATATTTTATCCTTGTGCAAAAAGCTGTGCCTGGGAAGACTAACTAATCATATATAAGTTGAATAAAAATGTAGTGTTAATTTAGACGACTTAATCTATAAAATGTAGTGAAGACATGGATATCATGTAACACTGCACCCCAAAAGTATATTGATATCCGGACTACAAGTTATTTCAAATGCGCTTCTGACTACCAAGAGCAGCCAAGCGCATTTTACTGAAACATTATATATAGGAAATGAGAAAGAGATATCCAATGACTATTTTACTGTAACATGACTATTAAACAACTGAGTGATATTGATTAAAGAATAGCAATTAGTATCGGCAAAATGTTAAGACCTTCTACAAGCATTGATCAAAGAGGATACATATGGAACAGCATATGTAAATTAAAATTTGAAGCAGCAGTCTATTTAGATAACATTTATGATACATGAAAATAAGAATTATTTTTGCAACTCGTGTAAAACATATAGCTAGATTTCATTGATAAATTTGGTTAAGGAACCCCTATTTACACAATGAATGTACCGGTCAGCAGTAGAACATCAGCTTCTTGATGTTGTCTCTAAGTTTTGGCAAGGGTGCAGTCCGTGGCACACTGCCGCCGCTTGCGAAACTAGTTCTAGTGAATGTAGTTGGTTCTAACCTGTCAAGATACAATCTTCCTCTATATGCTGCAAGGTGAGCATAATATGCTGGAGGCACAATTGAAACTGGCTTAGTGCACCTGACAAATGTGTAGCATAGACTGTGAATCAACTTTTGCACTTCATCAGAGCTGAAATGGTTGTCATCCCACAGAATGTGGTAATGAGTTGGCCTACTTGTCCCTTTCGTTCCCCAGTGACTACATAAATAGAAGTTGAATTCCCTTGGATGAGTCACAACAGTGTCGACGACAGTTCCAGGTGGAATGTTTTCATCGAAGAATTGGCCAGATGCTGTTTTTTCATTGAGAAAGAACCTTGTATGGTGCCTCTTCTGAACTACAATGAAAGTGATGGCTGGTCTGTAGTTCTTGAACTGCAGAGAAGCTACACGGATGGCCTGCAGCTCTTCCTTGAGAACCTTATAAAACATTGTCTCACTAACACCATCTCTGAAGAAAATAATTCTGCTAGGAAGCTTGTTATTAACCACTAAAAACTCCTCAAGTAGCTCAACTACCATCCCTTTAAGGTCCTCAATGATTTCTTGTCGATGAGTCTGTGATTTCATCCTCGAAATGTACTTATTAGCTGCAGGCCAGTTGACACTGCCCACAACTGCAGCAACAGATGGACTAAAGTCATCGAGCGGATGCGGATGCGTGACATCTGCACCCATGAAAATCACTGGTTCTTCCTCTGATAAAATCCTAGGAACTTGTGAAGGTATAGTATTATAGAGAGCCACATTAGAGCCACCAAGTTTTGCATTGATTTTGAGGGCTAAATTGGCTATGAACTGTGGATTTAGTTTACTGAGGTTCGAATACAAGCAACACTGACTTACCACACCTATATCAGTTTCAGCAATCCTCTTTAAATCTGCATACCCCCTGTGTTTCTTCTCCATTGTGCAAATTAGTAATTGCAAGTTTCCGGAAGCTGCTTCATGGATCTTTCTAAATTTGCTTTGTAGTGTGGACACATTATTCAGGACCTGAATCTGCTCAAATAAAGGGCTCACAACTGTTTTCTTGTTCAAAAAAATTCCAAGCTGCTCACATCTGTAGGACAGTTGGCTTATGAATTTAGGAATGGATGATCGCTGCTCTAGTGTGCCACCAAAACTAATCAGAGCCCATCTTCTAACTTGGCACCCTTCAGTGACATGGCTGTCAAGTAAGTTCCACTGTCGGTCGTATCGACTCGGAGTCATATCTTTCACATGACCGCCGATTCCAAGCTTTAGTTTTGGCGGTTCTAGTACTCTTCCAGAAAGTTGTGTCATGTTTCGAGAAACTTGGAGTTGGAACTGGCTTGCATAACGTTCACTGCAGTAAAATAATGAAGTTAGAGTGACAAATATGTTCAAAAGTTGGAACTGAAATATAAATCAACCTCCATACTGTGAGTACTGCATGGCAGTTTCAATATAAACTAGGAAGATATGAATTATAAATGCAGATACCTTGCAGGGCCAACTGCTTCTTCCATGACACCGTTGATGGTTTTTTTGCGTTCTCCAGGCCTTTGGCAACCCATCTTAAGAATTTTTGAAGTTTGTTCATCAGAAAGCTTACTGAGGAACTTCTGGCCTTCACAAACCATACAGAGTTCCATTGGTAGATAGCATGGCTTACTTCTGCTTATCTGAATGCATGGAAGTTTTCTAAATTGAATATCATGGTTGTAATGATCTTTGAAATAATCGACCAACATCAGATCCTTTCCATCTCGATCTCTGAATTTGAGGTTTTCTGTCACTTCATCAGTCAGGCTATAAATGCGGTATCTCTGATCTGTTTCACGATGACAGACAAAGATTCTAATGTTCTTCAAGGCCTTCTCCACCTCTTTCTTCTCATCGCCCTCTAATCCCTTACTTTTCCTCTCAGAAAGATCTCGTAAGAAACCGCAGCGCTTTTGTAGGTACTGAATGAGGCCAATGCTTTCATGAAAGGCACTCACACAAAAATCAACATTGAGGGATAACCCTTGTTTGATTGGCCTCAGACTTTGGAAGAATCCTTTCATTCCTACAGCTCCACCACCAATGACCGTTTCTGCACCCTTGAAGCTTGGATACAATGATCTGCCAATCTGAAAACAGTTCTCTGTAGCATATTCACGCAGGACGACATCCAAGGCATGAAGATAATCTTGAGGCAGTGGAATTCCATTCTCATCATCCTTCAAGAATGCATTCAAATCTTCACCACTTAACTTGGAAGCAAGTCTTATGTTCACCTTGAACAGCTTCATTTTCCTACTCTCAAACATATTACCTCCATTTTCGATAGGCGAGCACTTTGTCATAGGCAGTGGGAGACGGATGAAGAACTCCAGCTTGTCCTCCTGGAATTCAACTGGACTATAGAGGTTCTTGCGGCTATCAAAAGCTGGCATTGCACCAGAGAGAATGCCAGAATTATCGTCGACCAGCTTTCGCTTTATCATTCGAGCAATTTCCTTCGAAGGACGAGGAGATATGCTCACATCATAATGGTAAATCCTCTGCGAGGGATCAAACTGTACCAGGAAGTGGTTTGCAAGAAGAGGGATCACAGTCCCCTCCTTGCCACCAGAATCTGGCCTCCTGCATGCAACTACTCCTTGTGGAGTAGTCACTGGTTGTGGCTGGCAATCTACAGATTTCCCATCCAGATTTGTGCTCTTCTTTCCTGGTGATGTGTTAGTCCTCTGTGCGATCCTTTTGGCATCTGCTTAAAGTTTCATTTAGAAAGAAAGATAAAGAAATTCCATATTGAATCAATATTCAAGCAGTAAAGTAGTCAAAAGTGAATCAAAATGTTATGCTCATGAGCATTTGGATAAATATTGAATGCATATTCACAAGTTCAGAACATTATCTGACAGTGCAGTAATAGAAACTCTACTTCTCCTCTGAATCCTTCTTAAAAGTGTAACAAAAATGCAGTTTGAAGGTGATGCATGTACAAATATAATTGGACTTATCAAAAGCTTCAGTAGTTCGCTTTGTTTACTTTCTTATTCACATTGATCATCGTTCTATAAACTGATGCAAGAATAATACTCGAAACAAAATTTTTAGAAGACCCTAAACAAGGCACGCTTCAAATATATAGTTATACCTGGAGGTAATGGTAAAACCGCGACCTGGGTCTCCAAGGAGGCTTCACAAACTGTTTTCTCCTTCCACAGGGGCTTCGGGTTGTGAGCTTTCGGCTTGCAGATGAACCTTTCGGGAAGAGCTAATGGCGGGGGCAGATTTAACAGCACAGGGGGTGGAAGAGGCAGAGGAAGGGGGAGGAGAGCTGGGTAAGCCTGGTATATCCTCTGGTAGTAGTAACCATTATACAGTGGGTAATGGCTAGAGTTGCACAGATCCACCAGCTTGGTGGGGTGTGGCCTTCCTTGCATTGGCCTGTACTTTTTAGTCCCCTTCTTCGCATCCTTAGCTTCTTCCATCGTCTTCCTATCTCTTCTGCAAATCTTTTCTTCTTCTTTTTTTCTGTTTCCTATCTCTCTCTATCAGTCTCTTGAGCTAGAAACAAGTTTGCTTCCTTGTTTTCAATGCTTATGCTGTTATGCCATGCATGACAGGGAGAGCATGAAGGAAATGGAGGAGAGCAGGGGCAGGGGCAGGGGCAGGAAGGGAAGTAAGGGACAGACAGAGAGGATGTAGGCAGAGATGCTGAGCTCAGGACAAGGGAAGGTGGAGCCAAGGGGGGGAGCAGAAGTAATTATTATTTTAGCTGGGATGGATGTGAGTAGATCATTGGGCTTTGAAGTTTACTTCCCTCACTGCTCACTCTGCAGCAGCAGCAGCTGCTGATCCTGTCCTCCTGTGCTCTAAAATTCTCAAAGTGGGGATGATTTTATGACAGCAGTAAATACCAGGGTTAAAAGAAGGCTCTCTGGGTTTCCTTAAAAGATTGCAAAGAGAAGAAGGGACAGTTTTCTATTCTACTTGGGGTTGGGGGAGCCAATTTAATGCCTGGACTGGACACACATAAACACAGTGACCCCCCCACTCATGATAAAAAGGTATCTTTGGGTATTGAAGTTTGAAGTCAAAGAAGAAAACCATGTGGAATTGTGGACAAAAGAAAACATACATGCATGAATCCATGCTCTTTTTCCATGCCCCTCTTCCATTAAACCTGTTCCTTATGTTATTGAGATGAAAAGAGCATCAGCATCTGATTATTCCATTTGTCTATGTGACCATGCAATTATATATATGCACATCTAAACGTGTTATGACATTGCATAAATTTGTGCACTAATTAGTACACTGAAAATAAATGTGATTGTTTTCTAATATTTTTTGTACAAGAATCAAACAAGGATAACATTAGCTAGTACTTGTATTTTTATCTTAAACTCCAACCTTGCAGGTCTCTCCTGTACTCAAAGGCAATGTTGTGCTCATTATTGATAGGATCAAGTGCTACAAAGAAAGAGAGAAATAAGCTTAGAAGTAACAGGAATAGAATATAAAAAAGGTGGTCATTATCAAGTGGCTAAGCACAGAAAAGAACTACTGTTTCAAGTGCAAATGCATCTCTGGACAATTTACCTTGTTGGATAATAATCATAAAGATCAAAGTTGCATGCTTTTGTTGGATGTTATCGAGGTCCTGGTAATGGTGGTTTCAGTGTTTTCCAGTGAATCTTCCATGCATTCTTGAAACCATTTGTCTGTGCACTTCATTCATATGATTAGTCGAGCATAAATCACAAACCAACAAGCCTACTACATGTACATGTAGCAAAGTTGTTATTAGCTCTCCTCATTGCTAATTTGTTATAATAAACATCACTTTTGACTACTTTCGTAGATCTCATCATGAGCACTATTGGCGTGTCTTTTCGTCTTGCCTAAACATTCGACCAGTAGTCATTACTTAAATTAGCTAATGACGGCCTTTTCTGTTGTCTCCATCTCTTGACTCCAGAAAATAAGGCTCCTCTGTGTGTGTGTGAGAGAGAAAGAGAAAGAGAGAGAGAGAGAGAGAGAGAGAGAGAGAGAGAGAGAGAGGTGTACTGCAGAACCGATGGTCGGATTACACAATTTACACATGTTCCTGTCCACCAATGGTTTTTGTCCTGTTTTTTAATCTATATAAACAGATTCCTATGGACTGTGGCAAAAGTGTAAGGGAACAGAGTTCAGGCATCGCTACAAGTTTGAATTGTCAAGTTGCTCTCGCACAAACAACAATGCCCATGAAAAATAAGGACAAATGGTCGTGATCAGTTTTTTGGATCTCTGAGCAATGCAATGCAAGAAAATAAGTTCTTCAGCTTTTTAACATGTCCACTTAAACTTTGCGCTGATCAAATTACTTCGAGGAAGTAGCCAACTACTACAAGCCCCTGTTAACAGAAAGAAAAAAAAAAAAAGAAGCAAAGTAAAAATGATGCTCTAAGCTCTAACTCTGAAGCAATCACCCATCATATCGTCCTTTTTTTCTCTCTTCAGGTCACCTTTTTCTTCAGACTCACATTTTATTCGTGGTTTTCAGAACTCACAAATCAGAATGCATCTTTTGCCTAACTTCCATCACTTCGATGCCTCATTTTTGCCATACAAGGATGGCATATGATGGGACTGAGAGGTGGAAGCATTCCAAGCTACCTGGGTGGAGAGCCACTATTTTGATAACCTTTCACTGTTAGCTTGCCACTGTCTAACCTTTCACTGTGAATCTGCCACTGTTTCCTCTGAATGCATCATATCATCCTAGATCACTTTTGCATCTTCACTGTTAGTCTGCCACTGTTTTCACTACAGGATATTTATTTTCTGAAGAAATTGCCTTGGACAGAGCATTTAGAAATCACCATCCTTTTGAAATATGGTGCTAAGTGGTGTGTCCACTTTTGGCTAGACGTGGAACTCATGAATGACTTAACAGAGTTTTGGATCCATGTGGTGACATATGAGATCACAACCATCATATTTATGCCAGCATCCAAAAGCCCCTTTATTTTATGCTCATACATATATGTATAACCAAAGGAAAGAACATAATAGTAGGGCTCCCCTTATCATTACTTAATTTGATCATGTTAGTTTGATTAATTATTTTAAATAAGAGAAGTATAATTTTTCGTGTGTGTACAAAAGTTGTTTTCAGTGTGATGAAAACCAGCTCAAAAAGAATTCCCATAAAATTATATTATAAAAGAAAATTCATTTTAAATGTTTGATAGATTATTTGAAGTATAAAGAAATATTACATGTAATAGAAAATTAAATTTTCATTTGAAAAACAGACAGTTTTTTTTTTTCCAAAGTTTTCACTTTTTTTTGGATAAAAAATAGTGCTTGGCTAACTCATTTTAAATCAACAAACAAAGCGGGGATATATTCTTTTCCAGAGCAACACTTTTTTATGTCCTTTCAATTTTTTTCTTTTCAAAGCAAAACACTCTGAATAAAATTACAATTTTCTTTAAATTTTGGGATATTCCTAGGCACATCTAAATCTCTATCATTTACAAGATCCAATCAAACCAAATAACTAATCAGCGATATATATCATAGTATTGAGTTAGAAGTTGCTCTGGGTCATTTTTCAGCTAAAATCCTCCTCTCGGCCAATTATTACTCCAAATAAACTAAAATGTAAGACAATTACTCGATATAAAGATAAAAACTTTATCAAGAGTAATATGTCTTTGACTATTATTGCAAACCTTTCTTCTAAAGATGTGGAAAAAGAAAACAAATGCAAAAGATGTTTCTCAGTCAGCGCAATGAAAAACAGGAGTTATCACAATGGTATGGTCGTGCTTCATTTGTAGATGAAGGATTGGAAACGGATTTGTAGCAATAAAAGGTTTGTAAAATATGGTCGATAAAAGTTTATAGCACATGTTTAGCATTACTTGTCATAGATACATGTAAGTATTTGTGTAGTATATGAAATTGGGAAAACGAATATGCTTGTGATACATATGAACAAGAAGTAACAAAACTAATCAAGATACACCCATTCTTATTGGATTCCACACCCCGGCACTTCAGCTCTGAGAAAGGCAAGTCCCTGGGATATCCTCTGTGAAAGTACAATTAATGAATAAGTCATCAATCAAGAAATCCACAACAATTTCATAGACATCTTACCTCCCTGCTGTCTCTTAATCGTAACAGGTCCAACCTTTCAGATGGCCTCAAATTTAACATATTAATAAGCTGCAAAAACATGCCGAGCTGTTTATAAGTAAAAGCAGGCAATATACAGAGCATAGTTGATAAACCTATTATCACAAAGCTAAACAAACAGAAACACAATGTACCCAGAAACTAAATCTTTCAGGATCTTGTGGCCCAGGCATGCCTTGGACTCCAAGAGCTTCCAATCGCCTTGATCTCCGACCTGGAGAAAAACATATACAAGTTAAATTTATACAAAAGCAACAACCTTAAACTTTAAATGTTATATTAATAAGCAAACCTTAGGAATAACACTAATTTTTGTACTGTGTCAATTTCTAGAGATTTAGATTTTTCTTTTAGAGATCTAGAAATTTAGTTGCAATAAGAAAATGTTTCAGCAACTCACAGTTCAAAGCATCTTAATTGCTTAATCCGATATTAGAATGACGAAACAAGCACAGGATAAACCAATAAAGCCACAACTCGGGGCCAAAATATCCAAGTGTTCTTAAAGTACCTGTTCTTGCAGCTTCTCCATGTTTGATCCATGTTTTAGCCAGCTCTGCTGCCGCATCAGCCATTTTTTGCAACTATGAAAGATCAATACACAATTTTCCATGAATAAGATAGGTGTGTTCCTTTTAAACAAAAACTAAACTAAAATTTGATAAGGAATAATGAGGTGCTGTATGTGTTTATATATCTGCTTGGACACAAGATGATCAACACAAAGGCAATATCAAGTTAGATTAAAAGACTACAACAAAATTTTCCAATACAATGAAATGGAGAAAAAAGACATGTTCCAGTGAAAGCATTTTGGAGCTGATCCATGCATGGCTGTAGGCGTAGACACACATTGCCCAGAAATAGATCAGTCAACTTATATCTGATTCATCTAATAATCTAAGTAATAGAAGGCATTATTATGAGAAGATCATCCTTACATCTGCTCTCTCTTGAGATCCTTCTGGTGGATGCATATCTTGAATCCATTCAACTTCGGCAACACGATAACTGAAAAGATGTATAACGTAATCACTAAAGTGCATTTTAACGATAGAAAAAAAAATCAGACACATCAAGAAAATCAAGTACGGACCCATCTTGATCCCATGTTTGTAAGATGCGGAACCGCCTACGGCCTTCTATCTGCACACAATAAAATCCTGCAGGTTTCAGTTTTTTATCTTCTGAAGGGTAACTACAGGGATAGATCCTGTAATTTAATTTGAATTTTTTCTCGCACCAAGCATATGTTCAAATAATATACTCTTGTTATAGTTCAAATTAACATGATATACAAAGCAGAAAAAGAAAATTCACTTCATAAGGGCCATATTGATGATTCCTATCATCATCCTGAACTAACATATTATACAAAATAGAAAAAAGTAAGCCTTCTCAAAGAATTAGAAAATGTAAGGCATGTAGCACTGAGAATCACCAAATCAGTATAATATACTCACAAACTAAATGTTTATGTACTTGGGGACCTAGCAAGATCAGTTTTTCTATTAACAAAAACTAATCAACCGGATGATATAAAGCTAAGATAGTTAAAACAAACTGTGAAGCAATTTTCAAGAGATAGGTTTGATGGCATAATTTTATTTTAACCTCTAAATAAAACCTGCCATCTGGAAGTGGCTCACACCTGCATGCACCCAAAAAAAGGAAAAACATTAGAAGGACCAAAGGTCCAATATAGAAAGGTGCAACAGAAGGTCAGAGAGAAGCAACACCCACTCAAGAATTTCCACTTCACAAGCAACATCAGCAATAGACCCTGTTGCTGGATCAATGATAACCTGCAGTTAGTTAACATACATTAACAAAGTGCATCTTCAAGATCTAATAAGTGTGTGACCATATATAGATGTGTGTTTAATTATCAAAGTTGCACAACCATTCCCATGCGATGGTTCCCTTCCATTACTCTTCTCACCTGCATTATCAATAGAAAAACATGGTCAACATACATTACAGAGGAAAAAGAAGGATGCAAGAAAGAAGATATTTCTAGTTCCCTTCTTAAATAATTAAACAACCCAGACTATACGCTTCAGATGAAACTTATTAAGAACATTAAGAATAACGGTGCAAAGTGTTTCCAAGGTGTTTGTGTGTTCTGTTATGCAAGAGACAATACAAAAACTAAAAATAGTTTGACACATAATTTAATTTTTCATAAAATACCCAATGACTAAGAAAAAAATGCTTTGATTTCTTAACTGATTGTCACTCTCAACTATGACTATTTTATAACTATTATTTACCAGGTATTTGAAAGTTCAAAGAGGATGGTTATTCACTCATTCCTAAGACAATTTAAATACATACAATTGCATAAAAAAGATTCTGTTGATATGATTTCTAGACGGTAAAAACAGAAAGCAAAACAAGCATCACATACCATTAGCCTGTATCGAGGTTCAAATATGTTAAGTGACAATTTTTGACATGGGAGAACAACATCCATGACAAAAAGAGGCAATATATCAACACCTAAGTGAGTCAAATTTTTATTCTCGGTCTTCCTTTCTGCATACTCCTCAGGGAAGTTTTTCTGTATAATGTTGTTTAATGTCACACTGAAACATCAAACATAACACTGATATTAGAAAGCGTTCATTTAACCATCAAAGTAGAATATTGATTAATGCTGCACTAAGAGAGGTACCAAAGTAATCTTTCATGATGACATTAAACTGATGTGTAAAGAACTGAAATGTGATCCATTTGAAGAAAAGAATATCTTTATAGCAAAGAGAAAAATGTTTTACCTTATTGGATATGTTCTAGGACTAATAAACAGAACTGTTCGACACATGGGACACTTATTACCTGTCATTTAATTCAGAAAATGAGTTAAGCCCACTCTAAAAAGGAGTTGAGACTAATGAAAAATGCTCTAAACAGGAAACACAAGATAATACTTACTGTGGTCCATAGATTGATGAAGACAGGATCGGCAAAAGGAATGACCACAAGGGGTCGTGACTGGTTCATACAATAACTTTAGGCACAGAGTACATTCAAAATCATCAGTGCGCTGTGGCTGATAACGTTTGACTCCTTTGATCGAATCAGCTGTAATTCTTTCCACTTCCTGGAGATATGCCCGGAGAAGTTGACTGTACGATAAAAAGATGGTGGTTCAGGAATTCCGTTGTCAAATCTTTTCTATATGCAGTCATGAAAGTCAATAAATTGAATGTGACCTTTTAAAAAAACAACTTGAATGTGATGTCTAAAGAAAAAAAGAAACAGGAACGTTATGAGAAAATAATGACTTTTTTGAGGGGTTAGAGACTCTCAGTCACACCTAAGAGGATCAACTTGCAATCCTGCAATAAGTGTCTCTCGTGCTTCCTCATAACGCTCAAGCTGCAGAAATGGACAAGCCCAGAAACAGGATGAAAACAAATCCTTATCAGCTAGAAATACAACAAAGGGTAGACTGACATCATAAATCCAATAGCCATAGAAGCTTAAAGGATTATATGTAATTTCAAAGGAAATATATATTGCATCTATACAAACTTTTCTCTGTTGCATTATGTTATGGATATTAGACCAAAAAACAAACAATATATGTAACAATACTCAAATATCCAGTCCACCAGTTAATAGTTCTCAGATACCAAAAGATAAATATTATTTAGAGACATGGAACAATATCTGATATTTTATTTGATTACAAGGAAGTTCTGACCAAAACTTTTAGTGCATTTGAATGGAAATTAGTCGGAAGAACTACATCATGTTTAAATTTAAGAAGACTATAAAATGACAAAACCAAGTATCCCAAATGAGATTTTACTTGTTTTCATGTTTTACTTTCATTCTCTGATGAAACTCTGATAATGAAATACCCTTGCTCTCCTACATAGATACAATACTACTGACTCCAGTCACAAACCTGCTTGTGGTATTCGAACACGGAGAAGAGAAGAATAAGGAAATCAAGAGACGCCAAAGACAAGTAAATACACATCCAAAATAGTTACCAGGACTAGTGCATTGGCCTTCAAAAAATATGATTTAGGTGAAATGCTCTGGATAGCCATCACTCTCTCTGTGTCCTTCAGTGCAAGCTGAAATTGTAGCCACAAATTTAGGTGCTGGAATGCTCCAAGGTGATTAAGTTGAAAGCTTGAAAATAAACCCTACTTGAAGTAGCAAAAACATGATAAATGCACACCTCAGCATAAGTTGTAGGATCTAGACCATAGAGGCATTCGTATTCAGAATCCACTGCAGGACGCTCCTTAAGATGTTGACTAATCCTGTTTGCTTCAAAGAGTTGTATTAGCAGGCAGCTTACACTGAGTTACATTGGACCCATTACATTTACAAGAAAAGTTAAACCGCAAGATCACAAGCATAAGATAACTTAGAATCTAACCTGCAAAATGCAGCACTTCTATTACGCAGAATGACATCATCTCCTGGCTTCAGGAGTTGAGCTTTTGAGAAGAAAGAGATAGCCTAGTAGAATACTGAATGTTAGAAATACAAGCAGGGCCACTTACAGACACTTGAAAAATCAAGAATTGCAGCATGGAGAATCTTTTTGTTTTTTTGAAAGGAAGAACTTAGGATTTTACCTTGACCAAGACTCAAAAGAAAAACAAATGTGTACTCAAGTAAATAATTCACTTAAGGTACATGTCAAAGTTATTGATGGATACCTATGTAGTCGAAGTAATTTTTGCAGTTCATTGCATTTAATTCTGAAGGCATGCAATAATTTGTACAACAATACACATTCTGACAGCTTCCTTTTGATCAGGCTACGTTTTGGAAAACTCAAAATTTTGAAAACAATCATCATTGCTTTGGATCAAAGTGCTTTGAGTCACAGGAAGATCAGTTTGTTCCAATGAAAACAATAAAAATAGCTATATTTGACAGAAATTTTGGATAAAAGCAACTCAAATTTTGTTCACCAAACACAGATATTAAAAAACAAGTTCTGCTTTTTCGAAAGCTCCTAAAAAACTCTCCCAAAAACAGCCTGAGTAATAAAGTAAACAAAAATGATTAGATGCTATTGAATTAGTCATTGTTCAGCTTTGTCCAAGTTATATACACATGGACGAGCAACGTCCTGTAATCTGATTGCTAGAACTTCAACGTTAAGGTTCAAGTCACATTACATGTAAATCGATCTACGGAACCGGAGGTCTGGAAATTCAAATATCAATAGACCAAAAGTATTGACCTAGGTATATAATTTGAGTCCCAATGGACACAATTAGCTGTACATGTCTAAAAGGAAAAGCTTTATGCAATCGATAGCTAAGCAAAACCTGGTGATAGAATTCACACATAAGTGGCTATAACTGACATCATCCAATCCTCTTTAACAGAGAGAATGATACCTCCTCGAAGCGCTTGTCCCGGAAGGCACGGTTGCCGCTGCGCATAAGATCGAACACCTTGGCGGTCTTCTCCGGGGGGAGCCCTCTCTTCTCGTCCTCCGTCTGCAATCAAGTACGTAATGATGCGAAAACAGCACCTGAGGAAGAAATCAGCGCACGCATAAGTTAAGGAACTCACCCACACGAAATCTTCGACATCAGGATAGTCGACAGGGCGGGGAGAGGAGGTCTGGGCCATTTGACGGCAAGGAAGCAGTGCGCGGCTGCGAGCTGCGTGACGTGGTCTCATCTCTTCCTCCTGCATGCTCCCAAGTCCCAACCTCCTGCTGCCCCTCGGCTCCGTCACGTATTTTGCACCGGTTTGGTTTGGTTTGGTTTGCTTTGGTTTGCCTTTTTCGTTCAGTACACAAAATAATTTCTATCCATCACGTCACAACATTTTTAAAGGAAGATAAAAAGAGGGTTGAAATTTAATTATTATTATTATTTTATTGAAAAATCATGGTGGAGAAATGTTCTTCATTTATATTCATTAAAGTTTCTTTCTAAAAAACTTATTTTTCTTTTAACTCTGAAAAATATATATATAAGAAAAATAATCATATGCCACATGTCAAATAAACTTCATTAATTTTTTATGTCAGCTTATTCTTTTAGTTGATTGTCTTTAGTGATGGACTTTCGTGTGTGCTCGTGTCGTGCTCATGCTGGTCAACTCGTGTTTGACCGTGCTCGTGCCCGTGTTGTATTGCTACAGTATCATGTTGTGTTGTGTCGTGTCGTGCCAAACCAAAAACACTTAATCGTTGGCCCGGTCTGGCCCACCATAATTTCGGTCGTGCCGGACGGGCCGTCGTTTTTTCTTTATTTTTATAAAAGTTAAATTTTTAATCATCTTTGTAATTTAACATATTAATATATAAGAATCATTAAATATAACTTATGATCATTATAGTATATTAAATATAAACATACGGTCATTACAAGAATAATTAAATCATTAAATATAATTTTATTTTAATAGTCTTTGAAATTAACATATACATCCATGATTCTATATAAAATTATTAAATATTTAATCGATATAAGACTTAAACTATAAATTTATAAGCATACAATATTACAATTTATAAATTGTTTCTTTTTTATAAGATATAGATAAGTTATAATATAACTTAGGATCGTCATAGTTTATTTTTTAATAACGTATTACTTAAGTTTATACTTTATAGTCAGTTATAACTTATATTCTTATCGTTTTTAGTGTTATAACTTATAACTATACAGTAATTATATGATTATATAATAGAATTATAGTTATACTCATATCTTATTATATTATATTAATTTAGTATATTATAATTATTATGTATAATGATATGTTATATAATATAATATATATAGTAAAATAGAAATCAATAGATTCAACACCGAAATTTACGTGGTTCATCTAAAAGTTAGCCTACGTCCACGGGAGTTAACCTGCATGTGCACTATAGAATAAATAAATTACAAAAAATAAAAAAAATAAAAAAAGTACAATGATAAAGTATCATCAATCACAATCAATTACACAACCTTCATTTTCATCATGATATGGCAATAAAGATTCATGTCCTTGTGTTCTATCTTCGACATCATACCAATCTTTTAATAAGATACAAGTCTCCATCGATTCAGCATTCAACATATTCCTTCTTTCATCTAGCACTCGAGAGCCTGCAAACAAAACATTGTTCCGATGCTATTGTAGACATCAAAATCGCTAAAAGATCACGAGCTAGGGCAGAGAGCACTGGATAAGTACGATTATTTAATCTCCACCAACTTAAAATATCAATATCTTGATCACATTCATTTGGACGAGATAAATAATCACGTAGTTGATTAAAAGAAGGAGGGGATGAAGAGGAACCTTCGCCCGAATTGCTTGCCCTTCTACTCCCACCCATAGAAGAAAGGAATCGAGATAATGAGTTGTTAGATCTAGACACTACAGGGGGCCGTGATGAAGAAGATGTTTCAGGTCTACGTATACCAAATTTTACATTGTAAATATCATATAACTAATATATTATACTTTCATAATCATAATTTGGATTAGTAAATCCCTCAACTTTTAAATCAGGATGACTTAGAATATAATTATTAGGAAAAAAATTTCTAAGATCTGTATAATATCATCTAGGACCATAAACCTTATATCTTGGAATCATCATCATTGCTAAAATTCCTGCAAGAGGTAATTGACCCCAATAATTTAAAAATTTCTTTTCCATTTTATAAATTATTGCAACAAACTCATTAGATAACTTACGTTTATCTTTAAAACAAGTTACCATTTCATTAAGTTGAATAATTATTATTTGTGAAGTGGGTGAGTAAACAACAGAAAATTCTAAAGTAGCATTATAAAAAACTTCAAGCATTTTCATAACCGTTTGAGCATTTTCCTATTGGGCTTCACTAATTCGAATTGTCGAGCTTCGCTTTACAGTCGAGATATAATGATCATTGGCTTGCTTATATGGATTGCAGTTTCTAATCATATCAATATATCATGTGTACTGTTCCATCTTGTACTAACATCTGTGTTTAACTTTTTCAATTTAAGATTATAACAATGACAAATATCTTTAAATTATTGTCTTCTAGGTCCAGAATGACGTATATTAGTAATTACTCCTTTAATAATATCAATTATCTCGGTAACTTCTTCTAATCCTGCCTTAACAAATAAGTAAATAATGTGACATGCACATCTTTAATGAAAAAACATCCATTCAATGGAGGATTCAACCTTTCGACTAATATTCGTGCAGCAATGTTATTAGCACTAGCATTATCAAGCGTAAGACATAATATTTTATTTTTAAGACAATACTAGTAAACTATTTGTTCTATAATAGTTGCAGTTTTCCATAGGATGACTTTCTAAATGCCGATGCAAATGACCGGTGCCTTGAGAAGAGTTGACACCATAATTAGCTTTGCAAATTTTACAAATAGCTCTATCTTTTTTTGGATCATTTTCATCTAATTTTTTTTCAAAATAAATCCAAACTTCACTAGTTAATTTTGCAGTTCTATATTTTTTTATTTATTACCTCTTTGGACCCAACATTATCGATTGGAGCATTTGAATGTCCGGGAACTTCAGGAGGTGTGGAACCCATTTGATTCATATCTATTTGAGGAGTTGAACCTGAAGCAATATTAAGATTAGGAAGAATA